>BQNB010048174.1:0-42703 GCA_026074375.1 Tanacetum coccineum | reverse complement strand
AACGAAATTTTCTCTATTACGGAAAATATAAATTAAAAAAAATGAAAAAATGATGAAAAAATGAAAAATGTATAACTGTGCCGGCTCACAACCGATGTTGCAGTCTTCAAAACAAGGCCCATAGTGAGATAATAAATGCCAAAGTGCATTCGTAAGTGTTCTCAATAAGAAACCGTCGTCAGACTAAGTCACTACTTCTTGTCGGAGGCGAGGCCGATGTTGTAGTCATGTAAATGATGACGGTAGTATAGTATATAGCAAGTGAGAAAATTGAAGATTTTTATTTTCGGGTATAAATACCCACCTCATGGGAGGCTATAGGGGTCGTCTTTTTATCTTTCATTTTTTTACTTTCTAGCACTTTTAATCTCAGCTTATAAATTTTTATGTAATCTTAACTTTCATAGTTGTAATCTCTTTGAGTTAATGAAAATTTAAAGTATTTTACATTATTGACTTTCGTGTTGGATTTCTCATTGTTCATTAAGGAAAGTGAGTCAAAAAGGTTCAAATTATTGTATAAACTGAGAGACCTTAAGTGAAGTAAGCTAATTCATAACTTATTCATCATTTAAGTCTTTAAGTCAAAGTTTGACTTAAAAAGTCAAATAAGCAAAAAAATTGGAGCATGGCAGTCATGGAAGGTCATGGGTTAGTGCCTCATGGGAGGCTATAGGTGATAAAATTTAAGCTTTTGGAAGCTTAATCCTACTGCCATAAGCATTGGACCTTATGTGAGCATTTTTCTCTCATTTTTACATTTTTTGCTTAACTTACTGTAGCATAGCTTATTAGGGCTTAATTTTGCTTAATACTGCTTAATTATACCTATGTATGCTTAGTATGCTAGCTTTGGTAATCCTAGAATGCTTGTTTAAGTTTTAGAGTAAAATTGCAAAAATATAGCTTGTTATTGCTTATTTAGACTTAGCTTATTTAAAGTGCTTATTGGTTAATAAATTTCGTCTTAAGCTGCTTCAAATAGATTATTGGCCTTCTGTTTTCAAGTTTAGATATTTAAAACCTCCTAAATCAGTTTTAAAAGGAAAAATGACTACTTAAAGGGGTGTTTGGGATAACATATTAAACAGGTCAAATTGGTGTGTGCCATGGGTTGGGTCTTTGGGGTTGATTTGTCCAACTTGTTTATAAGATTTAAAGTTGTTTTTTAAAGATTTTCTAGTCTTAAATTCTTTTTTTAGTTTTTATTGATGATGTTTTGAATTTGGTAAAAAAGATTAAGCAAACTGCTTATTTGGTTAAGCTTTGATCAAAAGCTTTTAAGGATCATTTGTTATCTTGTTTTTGAGTCCTGAGTTCAGCTTTTAAAAGCCTTGTCAAAAGTCCTTTGTCATTCAAAATTGTGTCAAGTCTGTTTGTTAACAGTTTCACAATAGCCAAAAGTCCCTTTTCATTTCAATATTTAGGTAAGTTAGAATAAGTCCTAGGGTCTAAAAATTGGTAGTCAAGTAGTCTTTGGTCTAAATTTTATCGGTTTTTGGTTATTTTCTACTGTTGAGGTTATTTAGAGTACTTATTTTAGTTTGCAAATTGCTCATTTTTCATATTTAAGTCTGTCATAAAATGGGGTAAAAAAAATGAATTTCAGGAGTTTTCAATCAACTTTAAAATGGTGCAAATGTTTTTCAAAAAGCTTTTAAAAGGCTGATTTAGAGAGCTTATTGGTTGGGCTTTTTAATGGAAAAGTTTTTCTTACCATAAGATTCCATTCAAGTGCTTATTTTTAAGCTCAAAGCAGCCTCAGTGGGTTGTTTTGACCACTTTTGGGTCAGCTTGCTTATTGGCTTATTTTATGCTTTTCTGTGTCTAAATTGTGCTTATTTCCATTCCTACTTGCTTATTAGGATGACCCAAAGCCATTTTTAGCTTATTTAGTATAGTTTTAGCTTAATTGAGCCTTATTTAGTTTAAACCATTTGTGTCTTAGTTAAATAGCAATTCTGTTTGTTTAAGATGTTTCCAGCTTATTTATTGCTTTTCATAAAAAGTAATAGTTGAGAAAAATGCTTATTTTTATGTGCTTTATAAGTTTGTAAAAAAAATTTGAAAAAAATAAATAAAAGGGAAAGTGGGAAGTCAGGGGTGAGCTAGGGCTCGAACCCCCGACCTCTACCACTCTCAACCTTTTAACATAACACACTACCGTTGCGCCCTTGGGTCTTTTCTGTTAGACCTTTGGGCGCTTTGGTATTTAAGGGCTTTTTAGCCCATTGCCCATATAAGCTGTTTGGGCTTATTCAACAGCTTATTTGATAAGCTGGTTTCCCCAGCTTATTTTTCTTAGGACCCTTATCCCTTAAGCGATTTTGTGTAAATTTTTCAGAATTTTTCATAATCATTTAGTATTTTTTATAATTTATTTTCTTTTTAAACTTTAAAAAATCATAAAAATTAAAATAATAATCAGAAAAATATAAACTTTTTTTTAAAAATTTTCTTTTTTCATATATTTTGTAGGAAAAATGTTAAAAGTTTCGTAGGTTCATTTTTTCAAAAATTCATTTTCTAAAGAACGGGATTTGTCCCCGTTTTTGTTTTGACTCGTTTTTGGGTCAAACGACCTCCGTTTTTAGTCTAGTTTTTTTTAAACTTCGTTATTTGTCATTTAGAATCTATTTTAGCTTTTAAATTTGTTCTAGGGTTTAATTTGCAAAATTTAGGTTTTTAGCCCTCGTTTTTCGTGCCCGTTTTAGGTTTTAAGTTATATAGCTTTCGTTTTTAGGTTTTATTTAATCGTTTTTGCATATTTAACTTGTAGAAATAGAAAACCAATCATAACCTTGTCATATTCAAACATCAATCATCAATCCGTCATGCGATTTTCCATTCAAGCCTCGTTAGGACTTAATGACCCAGGAATCATACTTTCAGTTACATATATATCTTATTTAGTGAATTTTGACTTCTTGCCTTGGTCAAAGGCAATTGGTTGAGTGTTTGCTTATATTATATATATATATTATTGACGAATCACCCTTCTTGTGGTGTCTTGACCAATGAGAGGCTTTTGTGACATCTAACTCTGCCACATCGTACCTTGGTACTCGAATCATAGAGCCACATCATCAATTTTAATCACCCCTTTGATATTGACGGGAGGTTAAACTGAAAAAGACGATGAATAGTAAAAACGAATTCCCGCGCCTTTTTCTTTCTTTTTATATCTTTGTTTGACCCAGGTGTGTGAGGGTTGACTTTAGGCCCGGGATTTATAAAAATGGAATTGGGCCGGGTGATGAGGTTTGGGCTTGGTTATAAGGATAACGACCGTTATCTCTTTATATTAAAGAGATAACGGTTGTTAGGGCTTTAGGGGTTTTTTTATGTAAAATGGTTATACTTAAGGGACTGTTTTGGTAAGTTTTGGGATTTTGTTTTCTTGTGGTTGACCCGTTGACCAAGTTTGACTTTGTGTTTGGCCATTGATAGCAATCTTCCGGCTCTTTTGCACTCTTTTCGTTCCCGTGTCCGTGTTTGTCCGGCTTTGACCATTTTCTTGTGATTTTTGCATAATTCGTACCTACACATTCACAAACAACAAAATACACAAATACAAGTATATTTTTGCACATTTTGATCATTTAAGGGCCATTTTGGATATAATAAAGATATGTGATTTCTCACATATCAAAATTCTCCAAACTAAGTGATTGCCGTGCCCTCACGCAATATTATATGCTCTAAAACCAAATACCTCAAAACCTCCCCAAACTAAATCTTTGAAAAGTAGCAAAGACTTTCGTGGAGAGAGTTAAGAAATCACAAGTTATAAAACACCCCATTTTCCCATTTTTCAAAACTTTATTCCATTTTTTTTATAAAATATCTAGGAATATTTTGACATTCGTTGTTTCAATAACTGTTAGGGATCATAGAACAAGATGCATTTCGATCCGAGAATGCCCCAAAAAGGATAAATTCATCGTCCCCAACTTTTCACTTGCTCCAAACCAAGCTTAAAATGAAATCACCTCTAAATATCAGTTAAGATGCTAACACTACTCATATTTGAAACTTGTGAACTTTTCACTTCCGACATTTATTATATCTTAAGTGAATGTGCTATTTTGAATTTCAACCATGGATCAACGTTTTGCAAAATACTATACTTCACATTCCACCCGAGAATAATGAGCTTGAAGGCGAGATCATCCCATGTAGCGACTTTCGTCTCGGCACATCCCAACCTTGCGGCTAAGTGACCAGGCTTTTGACACCCCACAGAGACTAGTATCGGGACTCACGGACCTAAGGTTTAAAAAACTCTCAGGTTTCCCGTATATGCATAGCTTTTAAAATAGAATAGTCAAAATTCAAAAGCATATTTGAATTTAACAAAAAGAAATCTATTTATTACTTCAAACTTAATATTTATGCAATTATAACCTTCAACCTTTTAGAAGGCTGCAACATCGGTTGTGAGCCGGCAAGATGCAGCAAACTTTTATCAGTCTCAGATTTTTATTCTTACTATGGGCTTTCTTTAGAAGACTACCACATCGGTTGTGAGCCGGCAAGAGGTAGTAAACTTTTATCAGCCCACAGTTTATGTTTATTATTATTATTATTATTATTTTTAGAGAAGACTTCTTTTTGAAAAATTCAAGTATAAGTTTGAACTAAGACTAAAATTTTTGCTATATATTACATAAAAATTGTTGATTTAAGTTTTAATCTCCAAAAACAGCACGTATATTATTCCGGTTAAGAACTTATGGGAGAAAAAGCCACAAATTACATACATGAGCTCTTAAGATTTCCAACTAATCCTTGTTTAACATCCCACTCATATTTAACTCTATTATTTTTTGTTCTTTGTGAATTTCCGCGAACGCTTAGCCTAAAAGTTAAGGAACAAGCTAGAGCTCAACACGCTCGATCGGGTCAAAATTTACTCTTATTCTACCTAGCAGGAAAGTCAAAATTGTGACAAAAACACTTATTTTATTTTTGAAAATTTTAAAATTTTTCATTTTTTTGAAAATTTTGGTAGGAAAACAGGGTACGTGAGAACAACGGGCAAAAGTAGGTAAGATTATATAGAAGATATACTACCCCATACTAAAATTAAACATTGACCTCAATGTTTCCTAGCCTTAGACTTAAAAACCCCATACTAGAACTCAAAAAGGTCGAATGCATAACTCAAGCCTGAAGAAAGTATCACAAAAATCTCAAGCCGTTTATCACCGCTGCCGCTTAAAAAGATAAATTGTTAGTTGATAATCAATCTTTAGGATATCGAATTTCACCAAACCTAATGGCATGCAAGGGGCTCAAGAAGCTCGAGTGGACCGAGATAAAATATCGAACACGCGAGTCTTCAGGAAATTTTTGGGTCCATCTGCCAAACAATCACAAGTTACAAACAATACAACTAAGATCGAGTGAGTACAAGCCTCCTCACGTCACACATAGAAAGAGAAAGAAAATAGAGGATAAGCATGGGGTACCATCCCACGAAGCGCTTTGTTTATTGGTATCCGAGTCACATAGCTTGGACGCGATCCCCATATTTCATTCGTCATTGGGAAAGTCGTGCGAGGTCTTGTCTACTCTTGGAGTGGTAAGTCCTTCGATAGTAATGCTTCACACCGTGACCATTCACATTAAAGTTGGATCATCGGGTTGAGATATCTCAATGGTTCAGTATGGGAAAAACTTTGGTGATGGTGAAAGGTCCTGACAAACGAGTTTTTTAGCTTTCCCGGGAATAATCTTTAGACGAGGAGTTGAAGAGTAAAAACTCAACTCTACAAACTATGAAAATGCGGTTTTTGATCTTTGTGTCGTGATGCTTTTCGTCCTTCATTTAGAAATCAAAACATTCTAGTAAGCTGATCACGAAGCTCATTAAGTTCATTCAGCTTAAAGCTTTCGGTGATCACCCGCGGTTTTAAGATCGAGTTAGCATGTTTTCAAAGCCCCAATATGCTCTTCGGCTCTCAATCGATAGGTAAATGGCAAGACTTTCCCGTACACTATTGTATAAACCGAGTCTATTTTAAGACGATTTTAAAGGTCTATTTTACCCTTTGAATTTTTGGGGCTGACTTGGACTTTTGACCCTTTTGACCTTTTATTATCAACAAAAACGATTTAATAACCGGTAAACGGTAAAAAAAAAAAATCTAACTCTCACTTTAAATAATAAATCATATTTATTTTTTACACATCTCTCACTTACGAATTTATTTTTCAAACTTATTTGATTTAAAAAACACCGGAACGATGAGTACAGACATAAATAAATAATGTATTTATATTTAGTATTACTTTTTATTTAATAAAATATTTATAAATTTTTTCATTTTTGTTCAAACAGCGTTATTTTATAAAACGCAAATATTAGGTTTAAAAAAGATTAAAAAAATTACTTTCGGACAAGGCATAACCGGGTCACAAAATAAATAACAAATATTTTATAAATGTTATAAAAAATAATTTTTGAAATTCTTTTTCAAGTGTAAATAATCATTTTTATCAGAAAAAAAATGATTTGGGAAAACTATGGCGCGTGTTTCGGTATTCTGATTTCCATCCGTTTTTAAGTCGATCAAATGAGTCCGAACCAATTTTTATAAAAGTTTTATCAACAATTACCGTTGGGTCCCTAGGAATAATTATCACACTTCTTAAACCCTAGACTATTGTAACTTGCCATTTTTTTTAAACTTTTATATATATATAAAATTTATACACATTTTCATTCATTAACAAAAATTAGAAACACACACACACCTCCTCATTTCTCTCCTCCCCTTCACCGGAAAACTTTTCCGGTCACCGGAAAACACCATCGTCGTCGTCGGCCGCCGCCGTCGTCGCCGGAAAAATCGCATGCAACCCGATCAACCTATATTTTCCGAATCCCCTCGTCGTTTCCTACGTTTTCCCAAAAAAAATATTCACATGCAATGGGTATTTTTTAGTTTAATTTGGTTCGGGTTTTGGTCGAAAATGGGTGAAAAACACTAGTAATGTGATAAATTAAACTTGTAACAACGTGAGTTTGTTAAAAAGTTTATGGTTTTGGTATTTTGGTTCGGTTCGAGTTCGGAAAAGGCAAGAAAAGGGAACGAATCGAGTCCAAGTTTGCTTAATATAGCGTTGTAAGTATTCGTGTTACTATTGTTTCGTTTGTTTCGCGTTTCGATAGATTATAAATATATGTGTGAAATCTGATGAACTGCGTTCAACATACGATATTTATGATGTGGGTTTGATTGAGCGAATGTTGAGTAATGTTTTAGACCATTTTGGATGTTTTGTGAATGAGTTTTTGCGGTTAAAAATTGTTTTCGGGCATTTTGATGTATAAAAAACGACAGAAACTTCAGCACGTATTTCGAGGTTCGAAAAATTTGTATAATTTTGATTTTTGATTGAAAACTTGATTAAGCTTTCCCGTGTACGATCGTGTTGATATAAGGTAGAGCTTCTAACTCTAATAACGAAGAAAAGTTACGGGAAAATAGATTTGAAAAACTAAGAAAAAGCAATTAGCTATTTTGAGCTTACTTTACATTCTGATCGATTTTCAACGGCCGTTTCGGGCACTTTCGAGCTCACGTTTCAGCCTTCGCGAAACCAAAAGTTGTCGGTAAATGTCTTTTTCTATAAAAATATCTCTTTTTGGTCAAAGTCTGATAAAGTAGATATAGCCGGTGGTCAAACCGATGGTCAAACTGCTGCGTTTTTATTAAAAATACAAGTTTCAGCAGAATTGAAAAATGGCATTTTGATCATTTTCTGTCGAGATTCAGGTCTCGGCTAAAACTAAAAAGTTGTCCGGAATATCGTTTCGCATAAAATATCTTCTTTGTCCGAAGCGTGAAAATGTGATATAACGGGTCATTTGGAGCGGGTCAGATTTAGTAACTTATATGTACATATAGTCAAAGTCAAATAAAGTCAAACGTTGACATTTGAAAGTCAACGGGTCAAATTTTAAAACTTGTCGGGATGTTATAAAAATGCAAAACGCTTTATTTAGTAATGCGAGTATAACAATTTAGACTTAATAACTATTATAAATGAGTACATTCTAAAAAATAGTAACTTTTTGTAAACGTATGGGATTTTAATCCACGATTTGGGTATTTATAATCAAATTGAATGTCGATAAGTTCGACGCCGTTAACAAATATTATCACAAATATATTTTGATAACGAGACTTACTAAATATAGTGACTTTCCAAAAATAAAAAGTTTCTTAAAATAGAAAGTTTTCGATTAAGTCATGTAAGATATAAATAAAGGAACGAGCGTAACCTAATACTGTGGGGTTTTAGGATCTAAGGCGCAAGTGGATTTCTCATCACATGTATAAATATATATATATATATATATATATATATATATATATATATATATATATATATATATATATATATATATATTTTATATATATATTTTATTTATATAATATATATATATATATACTAGATATATGATTTTGTTGATACGATGTACGCATCGTCGAAACATAACTTTTCGGTATAGTTTCGAGCGACCTCTATTATAGGTCTGTGATCGCATGTATGGATTTATCGTGCTTGACTTCATTAATGATCACCGGCTAATTGATCAAGGTGAGTGTTCATAGCCCCACCTTTTCATTTTATTGGTATTTCTTAACTATTTTTGGGGTGAGAATACTGCTTGTTCTTACCGAAAACTTATCGGTTACTATACATAAGCGTTTCTGAATGTTTATACTAAAGCTTTTTGATTATTACCACAGATTTCTAAATATATGTTGATACATGCTTGTTTTACGATAACTTATCGGTTACTACTACATAAGCGTATACATAAATGTTTTTACTAAAGCTTTTGCCTTATCTTACCACATGATTTCCTATTACATGTTTGATACACTTGCTTGTTTTATTATACTGGCCGACAGAAACTTTATGATTGTTGGGACCCATATATGAGGTCAATTGCTTGACGTAGTTATTGCCACAAAGACCCCACACATGAACTGTTAATTGCCTATAATGGGTATATAAGCGCTAGTACAAAATAAATAGATCTATTGGTTTGATAGCCCTGTCCGGGTGGTATGAATCGATCCTTTCGGCACCCAGTCTAGGACAATTTGTATTTGAAGTTAGGTATAGCAATTAATACTTGTTATGGGATAACATGAATTACCATACAAGATATGTGTTAAACGTCAAGGCTTCGGTTTTTTTTCTGGTGTCATGAGCTCAATGCAAATCAAGATTTTATACATTGTAGTCGTTGCAATGTAGTCTGATGTTTATACTTTGAATTACTGTCGCTGGCTGATCTTACACTTGTGGTCTCCACTATTGAAACTTTACTTGATTTATTGAACATTACTTGGATTTCGATAACAGCTCTTCTAATTGTTGTTAACGCTTTACTTTTCTTACTGAAATATTTCTTGAACTATTTTCAATACTCGCTTTTACTTAAACCTATGAATTCACCCTCAACATTATTGTTGAGTTTTTGCATGTATTATTCTCAGGTTATTATATTTGCTAGCTGAGCATTGGCAGCATTGAGTCGCCGGTGGATATCAAAATTAAAGGACTCTGGTTTTTTTCACATTCGTAAACATTTATTCTTTAAAACTATACATTGAATCATGTTTGAACTCTTTTAACTTGGTGAAAAGGGAAATTATTGGGGACCTAATATTTACTATGAATGTTTAATTTTCGAATGTGGACTTTTTATTAAACGTCTTCATTTTGAAGTCTAGTTTTCTTATAACTATGTACTTTGTGCCTTAAAGTCGACTATCCCAATGTTACTATTCTCGCTGCCGTGCCGATTTTAGGGGGTTTGTGACAAATAACGTTGTAAGGAGTACTAACCAATTTTGTTGTCACTTAAAAGCAGTACTTTCGAATTGCCCACAGAGCGTGTTGCTTGTTGGTCCACGAGGCTCGTTTTTCTCCAACCGTCGCCTTTCTAGATTCGTTTCTAAACCTCGATTGGACTCCTCCACTTGGATCCGTTGTTTGAGGGGGGTAAGCGGTAGCAATGACGATGGTTGACCCCATACTTAGACATAATTTAGCTCAAACTGATCTCATTACAAAAAATGGGTCCACGAATCGCTTATACATAGCCTTAGGTGTTTCCGGGAATTGGGCAAAAAAAGAGATTTAAAAACTTAACTACAAACTCTACCATCATTTGTGGGCGGAGCCGCCCCTTTGCTTTTGTATGATATAGACGGCTACGAGGATGTATTTTTAATTCCACAAGTAAATAAGGAATGGTCATGAAATCATACCCCATACAGCGAAGATTTCAACAAAACTATGGTTAGCGTTTTGAAGGATTTCATCTCGTTGTGAAATTTTGCCTTGTCTTCTGCTATGTATAACAAGATTTGATCATCGTTATGGGCATATACGATATATGGTAGGGCCAAAAGAATCCGCATCAATTCTTTGTCGAAGAGGTGAGATTGGCAAGACTGATGTACCCCCGGTGGTCCTTCATGACAGCTTTGAGGATATCTTAGCTTCTTTGCCCTAATGCACACACCTTCGAATGTTTTGATCGCATCAAGTAGAAAAGATAGGGGATCGTAAAGAAAATAATGTTTAACGTCCTGGAAAACTTCTCTTCTTTTGTTGACGTTGTCATTCCTTCTGATGATAAATTCCCGCTGAAGTAATTTGATTGTCCACAAACCATGGGGTAATCTCTCTAGACTATAACCTCCAAGAGTCCTCTAACGGAAATTGTTTATTTATGTCCTTGTTTTCTTAAAACATATCTTATGAGGATTCTCAAAGTCTAGATAAATGATTTTGCCGCGAGGGTTCACTCTCTATTCTTTTTTTATCACGGATGGTGATATCAAATTATTGGAAGGAGAAAGGACCCTCCAGAGCAAACTCGGATTGAGCATCTGGTTTGTTTTATAAGGTATTTTTAAAGCCGAATGATACCGTATACTCTTTGCTGTATAGATAAGACAAGATATGGCCGAAACCTTTCAAAAGCATACACAACGGCAAGCATTTCCTTTTCCGTGGTAGTGTAATGAATTTGAGCTTCTGTCATTGTCTTACTAGCATAATGTATAGACTGAAAGTGCTTCATCTTTCGTTGTCCTAAAACTGCACCAATCGCGAAATTACTTGCATCACACATGAGTTCGAAAGGTAGGTTCCAATCCGGGACAACTAAGATTGGACCTTCGGTAAGCTTCTTTTTAAGAGTCTAAAAAGCATTAATACAATCCTTAGAAAACACAAACGGTGTTTCCTTCTCAAGAAGGTGAGTCATTGGTCTAGCAATCTTAGAAAAATCTTGGATACATCATCGGTAAAAACCTGCATGACCTAAGAAACTCCTAACACCTTTTACGGTAGTTGGGTGAGGGAGCTTAGCGATAACATCGACTTTAGCATGATCGACCTCAATTCCCGATTTTGAAATTTTATGCCCTAACACAATTCCTTCTCTACACATAAAGTGGCACTTCTCCCAATTAAGAACTAAATTCGTGTCTTCACACCGTTTTAGCATCTTTTCTAAATTGGAGAGGCATGAATAAAAAATATCTCCAAAAACTGAGAAATCATCCATGAACACTTCCATAGTCTTTTCGATCATATCATGGAATATGGCCATCATACACCGTTGAAAAGTACCGGGAGCATTACACAAGCCAAATGGCATGCGACGGTACGCGAAAGTTCCATACGGGCATTTGAAAGTAGTTTTCTCCTGGTCCTGGGGATCTATTGGTATTTGGAAATACCCTGAAAATCCATCTAGAAACAATAAAACTCATTCCCGGCTAATCTTTCTAACATCTGATCCATAAACGACAATGGAAAATGATCTTTTCGAGTTGCTTCATTTAATTTCCTATAGTCAATACAAACTCTCCACCCGGTAACTAAACGTGTCAGAATTAATTCATTCTCTTCATTAGCAACAACGGTTATTCCACCTTTCTTTGGAACACAATGCACTGGACTAACCCATGGGCTGTTAGAGATCGGGTAAATCATACCGGCATCAAGAAGTTTTAGGACCTCCTTTTTGATTACCTCATGAATTTTTGGGTTAACCCGTCTTTGACTTTGAACCATGGGTTTGTAATCATCCTCCATCAAGATTTTGTGTGTACAAAAACGAGGGTCGATACCCTTGATGTCGGTGATTTTCCAAGCAATGGCCCTTTTATGAGATTTGAGCACCTTTAAGAGAGCATCTTTTTCATCATTTTTAAACCTTTTGCAATAATCACTGGTAACTTGTCGTTTTCTTCCAAGAAAGCATATTCTAAGTGAGACGGTAAATCTTTTAACTCTAATTCCGGAGGCTCTTCAATTGAAGATTTTGCCTCGGTCACTTCACTTTGTTTAAGGTCCATCGGAGGAAGTTGAAACGGGTCATTATTTAACAATTTTTCGATCAAACAAATATCTTCCTCCGGATCGCAATCGGCATGATCAATTTCCGGTGAAATCGAATCATCCTTAAGATAAGCTTCGATTTCTTCCAAAATGAATTCGGAAGTAAACGGCTCAGACGTCGGGGTGGGATTGCCACCCGAAGAATTAGGAAATCCTAGCAATTCCGGAGCATACTCCTCACAAACTGCATCAATGATGTCAATTCGGTTTACCGACTTGTCATTTGTAGAGGAGTATCTCGTGGTTTGATCTAGATTAAAAGTGACGGCTTCGTTATCAACCCGAAGGGTTATTTCTTCTCCATAAACATCAATTAAAGCACGACCGGTCCTCAAAAAGGATCTCCCAAGTATGAGAGGTACTCGAGGATCGGCTTCGAAATCGACAACAACAAAGTCGGTAGGAAAATGAAATTTCCCAACTTTGACAAAAACGTCTTCGGCGAGTCCTTTAGGATAAGTAATTGATCGGTCCGCTAACTCTAAAGTCATCCGAGTTGGTGTAAGTTCAGGTAAAGAAAGCTTTTTCCAAATAGAAAGGGGCAAAGATTTATGCTTGCCCCAAGATCGGCCAAGGCGTAACATACATCCATTCCTGGGAAATTACATGGAATAAGAAACTTGCCGTGATCTCCAAGCTTTTCAGGAAGCTTTTTGAGAAGCATCGCTGAGCAATTCTCATTCAATGATATCTTAGCTAACTCAAGAAACTTTTCCTTATTCATGAGCAAACTCTTAATGGTAGGAGCAAATCTTGGCATCAAAAGTAAAGCATCCGCGAAACTTATGTCAAAACGTAAATCTTGAAACATTTGAAAAATCTTCTCTTTTTGATTCGAAGCTTTGTCACGAGACTTTTCTTGATTAAGTCGAGAAGGATATGGAATATTTGGCTTAGGTAAATTCTTTGGAACATCGGGTTCCGGAATAGAAATGGGGATAACCGGAGGTGGGATTTGAGCGGTACTTCCTTGGAAATTAGATTGCTCCTTATCCGTTGTCTCCTCGGTTTCTCGTTCCACTACCTTTTTAGGAGAAGGATTAGTAGGAATCGAGGGTCCCTCGTAAGCAACACCACTTCGAGTAGTGATTGCTTTCATCTCACCCTTCGGGTTTGGAATGGTATTACTCGGAAGAGTACCCGAAGTTGAGGCTTGGTTTTGAAACAATCCACATATCATGTTTTGCAAATTATTTTGAAAGGTAGTTTGTTGATTCATCATGACGGCTTGTTGAGATTTTATCGTGTTTTGAATTTCATTCTTAAGGTCTCCTTTCAACGAGTTGATTTGATTTTGCATGTTTCTCATCATTTGATCGTTATTTCTCTTGTAACTCGAAAAATCATTTGAAAACTCTTGTTGAACTTGATTATTAGGCACTTGAAAAGGTTGGTTTTGAAATCCTTGGTTTTGAAAATTCAGAGCATGATTATTTTGAAATCCTTGATTACCATGAAAATTATTTCCCCGATTAAAATTATTCCCTTGACCTTGATTTTGATTAAACCTATTTTGACCATTGTTTTGCACCGGAGCAAAACCTGGTGGTGCCATTTGATTACTAACATGGTTCGGAGGGTTAACTTGATTGTAAGTACCCGTGGTCGCACAAACACTAGCTTGATTGTTATCGGTAGTCGTGCGCCGAGAGAGAGGACGCGCGCGAGAAGTGCACCACCGACAGCGAGATACGCAAGTTTCCATAACCGCTTAAAAAGAGAGAGAAAGCGCGCTGTGAGCGGGAGTGACAACTTTTCTTAGAACAAGCTCGACTAAAGTCAAAAGTTGATCTGCAAGCTATCAATTCTCCATAGCCGTCCTTACTATCACTGCGTCACCCTGAGAAGTCCGTATTCATCCCTAAAGCATTTGGTTTGTTTCGTGAATAACGCACTTTTGATTTGTTCTCGGAAGTATATTCAAGAGCTTCTCTTCTCTTAGTCATCGTACTCAAAAGATTTCACCACGTGGGGAGGGGTAGCGGCAATTTAAGGAGTCTTAATGTTGTCGTTTAAACCGTTATAAAAGGTATCAACTTGAGTTAAAACTCCCGTAAATCCGTGGTGGGGAACAGAGCCTAAGTATTGGTCTTAGAATCTATCCCCGGGACGCTGCACTGAAAAGACTCATCGAATTTTTGGGTAAATCGAGAGATTTTATTCTTTAAGTGAGTGGTTTTCGAAGGAGGGAAAAATTGATTCACGATTTGGTAACGAGGGATTCCCACCCCAAGTCAAGATTGAATAGGAGGTTCTTTCCTCGTAACCGAAGTTTTAGCAGCCCCCTCGAGTAAATATGGAAACATCATTAGCTTAATCACATCGTTTGGCACATTCCTAAATCGTAGAGTCGAGGTAATCCTTTTGAAACTATTGATATGACATGTAAGATTTTTCGTGCTCTAGAACCGGAACGGGTTTCCTTCGCTTGAACCAATTGTAACAAATTTCTCTTAATCTCAAAATTGATCGCTGCAGTTAGTGTCTGGTAAAACGGTTAGCTTCTTCCTACCCCTTCCATGGTGCACGAGTAGCACTTCATGTAACGTTCCGGGCCATTTTGGTGCAGGGGGGTTGGGTACGATAGTACAGAGACCGGTTCGACGATTGGTTGGGACAGATGTCCTGTGTATTCGTCGGACGTGCGGAAGTGGTGGTGACGGATTTGAAGTGGTGGAGTGTTTGGGGAAGAAGATAGAATTTCTAGTGCGCAAGCCACAAACCAAACAAATGAAATGATAAAAAGAAATGAGAAAAGAAATAATTTTGTTTACTCGAATACCAATAAACTTAGGGTAACTCTCTTAATAGAAATAAATTTACAAAAGAGGTGCCCCTTTTTCTCGTAGAAACCAATGGTAAAAAAAAATTAATCTTTGGTTCGGGAACTTATTGATGGATAATACTTCAATTGAAAGTATTATTTGTTGGTGTTCTTTTACCAACTTGGTTAAAAAATTATTTCTTAATGAATTCACAAGAAAAATCGAAAAATCCGGAAGAGCAAATATTTGTGTATTTTTCTTATTTAATAATCTTCTACTTATACTAAAAAGAAAAAAAATTTACTTTTTATATTTTTAATTTTTTTTGTGTTTTTGATTTTCTTAAAAGCGTAACTTTCGAAGACGAAAGGTTCTCCAAATCACGATCGACAAACTGCAAACGAAGGAATCTTAATCACAAATCCCCGGCAGCGGCGCCAAAAATTGATTGTTGTTCAATAATACGCGTAATAATATTCAAAGTATATAATATTCCAAAACTACCCTTGAGGACAAAAGTAGTAGGAAAAATCTTACAAAAATACTACACGCTTTAACCAGTAAGTGATTACCGGGTCGTTTTCCCAAAGATTTATGAAATTGAGACCACGTTTGTTATTTGGACAATGATTTGAATTGGTTCGAAGATAATTTGTTTTCAAAAATCCTAATAAAAATAGTGGGGGGAAAAAGGGGCCCGCAAAAAAATTTTTTTTTAAAAGGGGACAATTTAAAGCCTAACTACAATAATCAATACGAAAAATAAATTTTAACTAAAAAACGAAAATCGGCAATCCTAAAACGGGAACCTAAAAACCCTAAATTATCAAAAATTAAGCCTAAAATGATCTTTTTGGTATTTGTAAGACTTAATTGACTAAAAAGCTAAAACAAAGAAAACTAGACTAAAAACGAAGGCGTTTTAAGCTAAAAATCACTAAAAATATGAACGGGAATGAATCCCGTTCTTTAAAAAATGAAATTTTGCATTTAAAAATAATAAAAAATAAAAAAAAAAAAAAATAAAAAAAAAAAACACCTGGCGGAAGCAAAACTAATTTTGCCTAGGACGATAGTAGATAAAGAGTAGAAAATTTTCTAAAAAAGAATTGAATATTTTTTTTGATTTTTTATAATTTTTTTATGAATTAAAAAACATTTTAAATGAAATAAATGATTAAAAATGCTAAAAACGTGTGGAGAGGAGAGAAAATTCAAAAAAATTATAAAAAGAGAGCGAAGTAACAATGTAGAATCTAGGAAAAATAAGCTTGGAAACACAGCTTATCGAATAAGCTGTGTAATAAGCTTAAAACAGCTTATTATACTAAAAGCCTAAAACGTGTATAAATATTAGATTGTGCAAAGATATATCGGAATAGCTATTGTAGCACAATGGTTTAGTGTGTGGGTTCCTTAAACTGCTTGTGGGGTGGTAGAGATCCCGGGTTCGATCTTGCTCCACCGGAGGTTTCCCACTCGCCAAGTGTTTAATTTTGCCATTTTTTACGAACTTTTGAAGACACTTTAAAAAATACGCTACATTTGCAAAAAACTATTTTATAACTAAAATAAGCACAGAAATAAGCTAAATTAAACAGAAAAGCTTTTTACTCTTAAAGGCTTATAATGCTAACTGTTTGGGCAATTTAAGCACTAAAAAGCAAATGAAAAGGGCTAATAAGCTAAAACAAGTTTAATACTAAACCTAATAAGCAAGTACAAACTAAAATAAGCAAGGACATTAAGCTGAAAAAGCTAAAAATGACAGAAGTACTAAAAGGCTTAAAAACTTAAGGTTTTTAAGCTATTATGCAAATAAGCTAAAAATAAGTTCTAAACCTTAGGAAATAAGCTAAAATAGACTTATACTAACCTAATAAGCTATATTAGACCTAAATAAGCTAGGAAAATAAGCAGATAAGCAAAATAAGCCAAATAGCACTTAGCTAAAAATTGGGGAGGTGGGAGGGAGTTAGGGAGGGAAAGGAAGGGGGACAGACAAACAGCAAAGGGGACACTTTTGAGCTTAAAAATAAGCTCAAAGGTGGAACCTTAAGAAGATAGGCTTTATTCCTACTTAAAGCTTGGCCTAAAAGCCACATGAAACAGCTTTTAAAAATCATTTTGAAAATCAATTACTCAATGAAAAAGTGGCTTGAAAACAAAAGCTGTTTACTATTTTTTTTGGTTTTCTAAGATTTTATGAAAAGACAAATGATGAATTGCAGCCCTTAATTAAGCTATCTAAATAAGCTAATTATCACTAAATAAGCTAAAACAGATATAGAGTTACTATTAAACTACTTGTGCAACAAATTTTAAAACCTAAATCTAGCTTATCCTAACTAAATTTTTAGATTGAAAATGAGCTTTTGGCTGTTTACTAATGCTGATGCATTTGACAGTTTAAAACTAAAACTCAAATCCAAAACATGCAGGCCTAAATACTTGAATCTAACATCATTTAAACTACTAAACTAACACAAAATGATCAAAAAGGGCAGCTAGAAAAGTATTAAGCACAAATAGCTTATGAATCTGAGCTTATGACCTCAGATTCATAAAGCTTACACAAAAACCTATTGAAACTTGATTTAGCCAAATAAAACTTATAAATTCTACTCTTATAAGCTTAAATAAGTGATTTAAAGTGAGCTTAAAGGACTAAATGGCCTCAAGCAGTACTAACTTGAGTTAGTACTGCTTGACCCAAACACTCCTTTAAGTTGCCCAAAACCATTTTAAGCTTATAATTTTGAGATTTAAAGAGCAAAATTCAAATACCAGATAATAATAAGCTTATAACAAACCTAATGAACATATTTCAACAATCAAATAAGCAAAAACAATAAGCTAACAACTAATGCTAATATTTTTGGTTTTTATGACTTTTTTGTATCAAAAACATGAAAATTAAGATCTAAACAAACAATTGAACTAAATAAGCATTAAACACAAATAATAAGCAATTATAAGCTAATCTAAACTAAAATAAGCAAATAATAAGCAGTATGAAACAGATTAAAGCTAATAGTGTAAATTTAAGCTTAAATGTAAAGAAGAAACTTACAGGAGCCTTTGCTCTAAACAAGGCTAAGATTAAGCTCAAATGAGCTATCAACAAGCTCTATCTTATCACAAGGATAAGCTAGTAAAGTCCAATAAGCTCTTTCAGGGTAAGCTTATCATCCAAAGCAACCAAATCCATCCATAGCATAGGTATTAAACTGATTTTAAACGTGTAAGTAGATTAGTGATCAATTTGGGTTCAATCTAGGCTTAGAGACTTAGATGAGCTTGAGATGAGTTTATAACAAGCTTATGAAACAGTAACAGCTTATTTAACAAAATTTTGTATAAAAGTAAGCTTGAGAAAAGTAAAGTGCATAATAAGAAAACTTGACTTCTATTAATAAAAGAGCTGATTACAATAGTGAAAAGGAAATTACATTTAGTAAACAATAAGCTAAAAATAGTTTTAAAGAAAAATTACATAAGCTAAATTAATAAGCTAAAATATAAAAATCTATCTAACTAGCTACCCCCCCTCTTGTGTGTGAGGAAGCTTGCTATTTATAGCTGAAAGAGAAGCTTCTAGGTCTCTCAACATGCTCCTCCAAGCTTTGATCTCGTCCCTCCCTTTAATGCCAATCATTGGATCCTTTGTTTAAGCCGTTGTATCAAATAAGTGAGCATACGGATTGCCAGCGTGGCAATCCGTGTGTCAGAGTACTTGTGCTTCTTTACCAAAGGTTTTAGTGCAAATTTCTCTTCCCTTGTGTGTTTGTATGAAGCCAACGTGTCATTCCTTTTGTCAATTCTAGCCAATGAGAGCACATGATGACGTCTTGCTCTGCCAAGTCATAGCTTAGTACTCGAATCTTGAAGCCACGTAATCAATTTCAATTTACCCTTTATTTTTGCCCAAGTAAAAATGAAGACGATAGATGAATAGTAAAAACGGTTTTTCCCGCCTTTTTTCCTTTTTATAACTTTGTTGACCTTTAACATTAAGAGATTATTGGTGATTTTGAAGGCTTTGGCATTTTGTGGTTGACCAAGGTTGACTTGTTGACCTTTTAGCTAGAAACTCCCGGCTCTTGTATACTCTTTCCGTCTTGTATTCGTTTTTGCCCGGTTTTGACTGTTTTCTTGTGATATTTGCAATATCCGTACCTACACATCACAAAAGACAAAATACAAATATACAAGCATATTTTTGCATTATTTGATCATTTTAGGGTCATTTTTGATATAAAACGGATATGTGATTTCTCACATATCAAAATTCTACAAACTAAGTGATTGCCGTGTCCTCACGCAATATTATATGCTCTAAAACCAAATACCTCAAAACCTCCCCAAACTAATCCTTTGAAAAGTAGCAAAGTCTTTCGTGGGGAAAATTAAGAAATCACAAGTTTTAAAACACCCCATTTCCCATTTTTCAAAACTTTTTCCATTTTTATGATTTATATCCTACAACTTGCAACTTATTCATGCGTGACATAATGTATTGTTTTCATTATTCATTGATAACTTTTAGGATCATGGAACAAAAAGCACATCAAAGTGTCTAAATGGATAAATTCATCGTCCCCGACTTTCACCTCTCCAAGCCAAGCTTAAAAACAAGATCATTAAAAAATACAAGTTATGATGCTAACACTACTCATAAAAGCTAATTGTGTACTTACTTTCCTAATTTTGTATCTCAAGATTTTATTTAAGTCATATACCCGAAGGCTCTTTAAGACTTTATTTCGATACTTATTAATTCCAAAAAGAAAGTGTAACGGTTAAAAACGCAATAATTAGCTCCTAGCCCTTTTCAAAAGATCAAATGCAATCAAGATTAAAGTCCACATCGAGATGACCAAAATTTGGCTTTTATTAGGTTACTTAAGCAAGGTACCATTCATGTCATATACCCTAAGGATCTTTAAGACATAAATGGACCAATCTTAGTTGCACCATATACCCTAAGACTCTTTAAGGTACAAACAAGACAAAACTTAAGCAACATTATCCATTCCATATACCCTAAGGCTCTTTAAGGAATGAATAAGGCTATAATTTCACTTATTAGATTCTACTTACCCCATATACCCTAAGGCTCTTTAAGGGATAAGCAAAATATTTATTAATGTGATACATATAGTATGCCAAATTAAGTATTCCTGATGTGTACTCATCTTAATCACAAAGGAACTAAAGAAAAGTTCCATTAACTAATTATTAACCAAAAAACCGCACAACTCTATTTATTAAACAATTATATATATAAAGGTAAAACAAGCTAATAGGAGAAAAAGCCACAATTAATACTTATGAGCCTTAAAGAAATCCAACTATTCTATGTTTAGCATTAAAACTTATACTCTACTCTATCATCTCTTGTTCCTTACAATTTAAAATTTCTAATAAAGAAACTCGTGAATACTTAGCCTAATGAATTAAGATCGGCACTTTAACAAGTCACATAGACTGGCAACAATCTCAACTCTAATAAATCGAACTTCGCATATTTAAAATCAATTATGGGAACTTGCAAAGTCTTGACCTTTTCAAGCTAGACTAGCGTTTTATAGCTCCTTGTATAAAAGATTAGCAAAATCAATCTATTTAAAGTTAAGGAGAAAGCTAAGATACTTTTCATTCTTACCAACGAAAAATCTACATTCGTGTAAACTATTTTACATTTCTTTAACTTTTTTTTTATTTTTTAATTTTTTATGAGTAAACTAGATATTAAGACGTAAAAATTTAAATTTTTTGTGGGAAAACGGGGTACGTGAGAACAACGGCAAAGGTAGTCAAGATCATATCAAAGATATACTATCCCATACTAAAATCAAACATTGTCCTCAATGTTTCCTAGACTAAGGCTTAAAACCCCATACTAGAACTCAACAAGTCAAATGCATAATCTAAGCATGAAGAAAGTATCAAACAAGAATCTTACGCCGTTTATCAAGATAAATGTTAGTCGATAATAATCTTAGGATATCGGATTTCCCCAAACTAATGGCAAGCAAAGGCTAGGAAGCTGGAGTGGACCGGGACAAAACACCGAACACGAGAGTCTTCAGAAAATATTGGTTCAATCCTGCAAATAATCACAAACACAAACAATAAGAATCGGAAGAGTACAAGCCTCCTCACATCACATTAGAAAATAAGAAAGAAGAAAAGAAAATGGATAAGCATGGGGTGCCTCCCACGAAGCGCTTTGTTTTTGGTAACCGAGTCACATAGCTTGACTCGATCCCCGAATTCATTCGTCCTTGGGGATGAAATAAGTGGAAGAACAAAATTCCATGAAACATTTAACTACCACCGGCTCTTGAGAAGAAAAATGAAAAGCGAAGATGCCGGGGTCAAAAATGGTGTCTTCATTCTCGTTATAGAAATTAAGGAGAAACCTCAATGGTAATTGAGATACGGAAAAAGTCCGAATGAAAAATGTGTAAGGAATCATCAACTTCAACATTAATCTCATCTTCCCCTGGGTCAAAACATTCGTCCTTCCATTGAGCTCATTAACATTGTTTACACGGCATATCGGCCAATACTATAGGTAAAAAACTCAAACTCTGATTAAGATCATCGTTAAATAAGTCATTATGAACGATAACATCCCCTTCTGATTCAAGATCGCTCTCAATACTCGATGGTATCAAGTCTTCTGGAACAAGAAATATATTGATCTCTTCCCGAAGAGAGTCACTATCCTCAACGGGAATATGAAATGTAGGAAGAGACTCGATAATTGAACTTGGATTAGCATGAAAATTTTTTGGCGGTCGGGAAGATGAAATATCACATAACAACCTCATAAGATTAAGATATTCCTTGTGCTCTCTATCAACTCTTGGAGGAATTGTTATGAGTTCACCGGCGAACTCATGATGGAGAGGATCACTCTTGGGAGAAAAAGTTATCAAAGTATCATGGTCGGATTCATTTTGTGGTTTATGATCGAAAAACACTTCGAAAGAGAGATAATTGGGGGTAATCCCCCCCCCCCCAAAATCCACCTATGAAAACTCTCGAAAAAATACGTCCTCTTCCGAATCATAATACCTCTTCAAAATCGAAGAAACAATCCATTGCTAGAAAAGCATTGATCTCATCAGTAACGTCTCCCGGGTTGAAACACATATTCTCTTTGGAAATTGGTTTATCAGAATTAGAAACATTGGAGTCCGTGTTCTTGCCATCCTCTACCATCTCGTTAAAGAGAGGATTCACGTCACTATAGTAAAAATTGGCATCAAATTCAAAAAGAGGGTTTGAATAAATTCAAAAATTTTCTTCTTGAACATCCTCCTTAAGAATTGAATCGTCTTTAGAAGTTAAGTCATCCTTAAAACCGGAGAGAGAATTATCGCAAAAAGTCAAATTACATTCTTTGTTTTTGTCGAAGGTATCCTCAAACTCTCTTGAGTTTGGGACAATTTCCTCAACACGAAAAGTGCCAAGGTGCTCGTCCCCGGCAACGGCGCCAAAAATTGATGCAAGTCATTTTATACGCGTAAAATAATATAATAGATAGGAAATTACCAAACTACCCTTGAGGACAAAGGTAGTAAGGAAAATTCTCACAAATATATATAATAATACATATATTTACCGGTAAGTGATTACCGGGTCGTTTTCTCAAAGATTTATGAAATTGAAACCACGTTTGTTATTTGGACAATGATTTGAATTGGATCGAAGATGATTTGTTTTCTAAAATCCTAATAGTGAGTAAATAAAAGGACAATTAAACCTAACTACAAGAAATCAATACGGGAAAGTAAATTTTAACTAAAAACGCAAATCGGGAATCCTAAACGGGACCTAAAACCCCTAAATTAACAAAATTAAGTTCTAAAATGATATTTTTGGTTTTTATAAGTCAAAATTAACTAAAAAGTTTGGACAAAGAAAACTAGAACAAAAACGAGAGAGTTTTAAGCTTAAAAACACTAAAATTATGAACGGGATTCAATCCCGTTCTTTAAAAATTGAAATTTTGCAATTTTAAGCCTACGAAAGCAAATCTATTTTTCCTAGGTTTTAAATGTTAAAAGAAAATTTTCTAAAAAAGAATTATATTTTTTTGACTTTTTTATAATTTTTTATGAATTAAAAATGATTTTAATGAAATTAAATGTTTAAAAATACTAAACTAATTATAAAAATTATGAAAAAATCATGAAAAGTAACTTGAACAGTGTAGACTCTAAGAAAAATAAGCTTGGAAACACAACTTAACGAATAAGCTATGTAATAAGCAAAAACAGCTTATAAACTAAAAGTGTAAAATGTGTATAAAGAATTAATTTTGCAATACAAAACTGAAAAAGACCCCAGGGCACGTTGGTAGGGAGTGTGTGTTGTGAGGTGTTATAAAAGGTGAGGATGTTGAGGTCGAGGGTTCGAGCCTTGCTCACCCCCGACTTCCATCTTCCCTTTTTTTATTATTTTAAAAAAGTTTAAAAAGTAAAGTTTAAAAACAACTTATAATAAGCTTCTTTTGTAAAAACAACTTTTTTTCAAAATCAAAAATAAGCTAGAAATTAAGCTAAAAAATGACAGTTTAGACTTAAAAGCTTTTGAGTTTTTAAACTAAACTAAATAAGCTATAAATGACAAATAAGCTAAAACAGACAATAAGCTACGTCTAAAAAGCACATAAGAACAAAAATAAGCACAAATTATAAGCTACATAGACAGAAAACCTAAAAAGGCTTAAAAATACTTAAAATTCACACTAGAAAGCAAATAAGCTCAAATAAGCTTATGGCAAAACCAAATAAGCTAAAATGGGTTTATACTAACCTAATAAGAAAATCTAAGCAAGAATTAAGCAAAATCAATAAGCAATAAGCTAAAAGAAAGAAATAAGCACTTATGGTGCAAACTGTTAACCAAACAGCCCCTAAAGGCACCTTTGACCTTATTTTTTAATAAGCTAAAGGATCCTTATGGACTTTTGGCTTATTTCCCTAAAGAGTACACCTAGAATACTACTTAAAATAACTTTCAAAAAGCATTTTGAAAATCAAATAAGCAACGAAAAAGCTATAAGAAAAAGCTGTTTACTATTTTTTTTTGTTTTCTAAGATTTTATGAAAAGACAAATGATGAATTACAGCCCTTAATTAAGCAATCTAAATAAGCTAATTATCACTAAATAAGCTAAAACAGATATAGAGTTACTATTAAACTACTTGTGCAACAAATTTTTAAACCTAAATCTAGCTTATCCTAACTAAATTTTTAGATTGAAAATGAGCTTTTGGCTGTTTACTAATGCTGATGCATTTGACAGTTTAAAACTAAAACTCAAATCCAAAACATGCAGGCCTAAATACTTGAATCTAACATCATTTAAACTACTAAACTAACACAAAATGATCAAAAAGGGCTGCTAGAAAAGTATTAAGCACAAATAGCTTATGAATCTGAGCTTATGATCTAAGATTTATAAAGCTTACACAAAAACCTATTGAAACTTGATTTAGCCAAATAAAACTTATAAATTCTACTCTTATAAGCTTAAATAAGTGATTTAAAGTGAGCTTAAAGGACTAAATGACCTCAAGCAGTACTAACTTAAGTTAGTACTGCTTGACCCAAACACTCCTTAAAGTTGCCCAAAACCATTTTAAGCTTATAATTTTGAGATTTAAAGATCAAAATTCAAATACCAGATAATAATAAGCTTATAACAAACCTAATGAACATATTTTAATAATCAAACAAGCAAAAACAATAAGCTAACAACTAATGGTAATATTTTTGGTTTTTATGACTTTTTTGTATCAAAAACATGAAAATTAAGATCTAAACAAACAATTGAACTAAATAAGCATTAAATACAAATAATAAGCAATTATAAGCTAATCTAAACTAAAATAAGTAAATAATAAGCAGTATGAGACAGATTAAAGCTAATAGTGTAAATTTAAGCTTAAATGAAAAGAAGAAACTTACAAGAACCTTTGCTTTAAACAAGGCTAAGATTAAGCTCAAATGAGCTATCAACAAGCTCTAGCTTATTACAAGGATAAGCTAGTAAAGTCCAATAAGCTCTTCCAGGGTAAGCTTATCATCCAAAGCAACCAAATCCATCCATAGCCTAGGGTATTAAACTGATTTTAGATTTAAGTGAAGTTAATGATTAAGTTGAAATCAATCTAAGCTTGGAGACTTAGATGAGCTTGAGATGAGCTTATAGCAAGCTTATGAAACAGTAACAGCTTATTTAACAAAATTTTGTATAAAACTAAGCTTGAGAAAAGTTAAGTGCATAATAAGAAAACTTGACTTCTATTAATAAAAGAGCTGATTACAATAGTGAAAAAGGAAATTACATTTAGTAAACAATAAGCTAAAAACAGTTTTAAAGAGAAATTACATAAGCTAAATTAATAAGCTAAACAAAATCTATCTAACTAGCTACTCCCCTTGCTGTGTGTGAGGAAGCTTGCTATTTATAGCTGAGAGAGAAGCTTTTAGGTCTCTCAACATGCTCCTCCAAGCTTTGATCGCGTCCCTCCCTTTAATGCCAATCATTGGATCCTTTGTTTAAGCTGTTGGATCAAATAAGTGAGCACACGGATTGCCAGCGTGGCAATCCGTGTGTCAGAGTGCTTGTGCTTCTTTACCAAAGGTTTTAGTGCAAATTTCTCTTCCCTTGTGTGTTTGTATGAAGCCAACGTGTCATTCCTTTTGTCAATTCTAGCCAATGAGAGCACATGATGACGTCTTGCTCTGCCAAGTCATAGCTTAGTATTCGAATCTTGAAGCCACATAATCAATTTCAATTTACCCTTTGTTTTTGCGCAGGTAAAAATGAAGACGGTAGATGAATAGTAAAAACGGTTTTTCCCGCCTTTTTTCCTTTTTATAACTTTGTTGACTCGGGGTGTTGATTTGGGCTCAGGATTGGGCCGGGTGTTTGGGCCACAGTTAAAAGGGTTTAGTTATAAAGGGATAACGATCGTTATCTCTTTAAAAAGGAGATAACGGTGTTAGGGTTTAGGGACTTTTGGTGAATTTGCTTTAACATTAAGGGTATTTTGGGTATTTTTCAAGTGTTTTATCTTCTTGTGGTTGACCAATGTTGACCAAGAGTTGACTTTAACTGAGCATTGTTGAAACCTTCCGGCTCTTTTGCACTCTATCCGTTCTCGTGTTCGTGTTTGTCCGGCTTTGACCGTTTTCTTGTGATTTTTGCAATATCCGTACTTACACATCACAAATGACAAAACAAGCAATATACAAGCATAATTTGCACAATTTGTTCATTTAAGGGTCATTTTTGATATAGAAAGGATATGTGATTTTTCACATATCAATCATCTTTGACCGTGATGGGATATTCACTTCACATTTTTTAAGGTCTCTTCATAAAGCGTTAGGTACTCAATTGGATATGAGTACAGCTTACCACCCGCAAACAGATGGTCAGAGTCAGAGGACCATTCAAACGTTGGAAGACATGTTTTGTGCCTGTATACTCGACTTTAGAAAGGGTTCGGATAGACATTTACCTTTGGTAGAATTCTCGTATAACAACAGTTACCATACCAGTATTAAGGCTGCACCATTTGAGGCGTAAGTGTCGCTCACCTATCTGCTGGGCTGAAGTTGGTCATCTAATAACAGGATCAAGATGATCTAAACCAACCGCAATACTACCAAAACCCAGGGATAATCAATAGTCAAAGGTTATCTAACGAAACCATAATTCAACAGGAAACAAACATTATAACAGTAGTAAATTCATGACTAGGCCAGCACTTGAAGTGCTTAGCCGCTCATAGCAACAACACAAAAAGAATTAAATAAAGAAATCTTGATTAAAGAACTCATAATCCTTACAATATGTGTTTTGAACGATTAAATACAAAAAGTGATTTCCCTTGGACTTTTGGTGGAATTCTTCGAGGTATAAAAGCCTTGGTCGCTTCTTAGAGATGTGGTAGAATGGTTGATGTCGAAGTATCTGAATGAGGCCTCTATTTACAGGTTTCGAATATTTTACTGCGTAACCATAAGAGGTGTTACGCCGTAAAATGCTGACGCGTCCTTTCCATACTACAAGCTTAAATATGTTACAGCGTAATCAACTGGGCACGTTACGCCGTAATGCTGACTCGGATGAGTCATCCTTCTATAATAACATTGTTACGGTGTAAACCTTTAGTATGGTTACCTCGTAATGTTGTAAGCTGACGTGTCTTTCTTGAATTATGTTACGATGTAACACTATCGTAGGGTTACTCCGTAACATCTCGTAAGAATCCGTATTATCTTCATTATTTCGTCCATTTCCCGTGTTTCTTGTCACATACTTGCATTTTACCTAAAAACAACGAAATAGCGTAAATGTATCGAATTCAAGTATTTATAAGACAATTGCAAGTATTTTCGTAGGGAAATTGTGTCACACCCCGCCAAGGCAGAAACGCGAGCCGTAACAAGATAGGCATCATCACAAGACATTGGTGTCAACCATAGAGAATAACTAAAATGCAAATAAATAAAATCCAAAGTGTTATGACGACACCTACACAAGAGGGGTTTGGTATTGACGTTCATCGCACACACAGTACATAGACATAGAAAAATAACTCCAAGCATAACATCATGAATAATCAAAATATCCAAGGTACGAAAATATGAAATGAAGTCTCTAGAAAAGAAGACTCCACAATGCAGATTCCTAGAGTCTCACTAGCCACGCAAAATAACATCCTTAGCTTCGCTAGGCTCACCTGAAAATGATACTTTAAAACGTCAACATAATGTTGGTGAGATTCATAGGTTTAAGACAATTACTTACACTCACTGCGAATCGACAACAATAGGACATACATGAATATTATACACATATGCAACAATTTATATCATTATGAAGCATGAGGTAGGCGTACCCCTCCCATCTAAAGAACCACACAGAACAGGGTAGGCGTACCTCTTCGATCCAAAGTTACCACACAGAACAGGGTAGGCGTGCCCTTCTAATCCAAAGTTACCACACAGAACAGGGTAGGCGTACCCCTATGATCTAAAGTTACTACACAAAACAGGGTAGACGTACCTCTCCGATTCAAAGTTACCACACAGAACACGTATAAGACATATAACATCATGTAATGTCCAAAACCAAATAAAACAATTATTCGTAGCATTTAAAACATTTCAAACCATTTAGTATCATTTTCACCCCAAGAAAACATAGAAAAATAGGCTATGAATACTCACCTTGAACATCTAAAATGCGCACATAATTCCCAGGCAAAGTTTACACAAACAAAATCTACAGGTTATGCATGATTAAGGTTTCACGGCCTTAAACGTGAAACCTTTCAATTGATAGATACTAATGTCTATAATATGCTTATAAACACCATACCATACTTCCCATACTTTATTTATACTCTAAATAGCTTAAATCCCTTTATTCCAGTTTTTTAGATTAGAGCAAAATTTTATAATCACTTCATGATCACCAATAAAATATTAAATGACCCAATTAGATCTCCTTACTGCATTTCCTACCTCTTTAATAAGTTGTGTAACTATTGTGATTTTTAGAAAAAAATACTAATGAGTCTAGCTATTTTAAAAAAAATTTAACATCACAAAGTGTCCAGAAATTGACCTGATTAGAGCACCAAAAAGTTTGGCTTGACCAGACTCATTTAAACACCTGGGAAAAATCTACAAAAATTCCAAAAATTCAAAGACATCATAAACTTACTACTGTAGCAATCCCATCAATAAAAAAGATGTTTTGATATGGTTTTTTACCTCACAAACACAACTCAGAATCTACCCTAAAAACTCAGATTCGACAACGAATCTTGTAAAATTAGTTTGACTGACTTCCACTCACTTTTACTTCATGAAACAACTTGGGTTGGATAGTAGACTCTCTGTAGTTAATTTTAGGCTTAAGAAAATCAATAAAAGCTATTTGTATGACCGAGTTATGGCTCTCGCAAGCTGACCTAAAATTTTGCCTAGATTCTATTCTGAATTCTCAATAATTAAACCTAATTAAGCCCACCCACAAGCTAATTAACATCCCCTAATCATTATTATATGATCAATACTTCATTAATACAAAACTTTATTAACACTAATCCATCAATTCATTGATTACATAATTAATACAAGGATTAAAACATAGCTTGATTAATAGAATAAAGATTTAACAATTTTTAAGATTGGTAAAAGATGATAAAACCTTGTTTCTTGAAAGCTTAAAAAATCACCAATGGATGCTAGGATTTGTGAAAAGGTACGACTAAATAAAAGGAAAAGAGGGTATACAAATATATTTTTTTAAAACACTGATATTGAGTTCGACTTGGATTTGGGCTCTCCCTTTTTCCTTTCTCTAAACCGATCCAACAAACACCCCCTTAATACTTTTATATTTTTTTTATATTTTACAATTAAATATTCAGTCCCCCTTTTCTATATTTTATATTTTTTATATATTTTTTTATAAAATTTTATATTATGTATTTAGTTAATGTTTGTATTTAATATAAAGTCTATTTACACCTTTATTTTAATTTACTTACACTTTTAAGAAAATAAAATACTTAATAAACACTAAATATAAATCATTTATTTCACTTAGAGTTAACTACATTTTTGGTCCTTATGGTTTACCGGGTATAACACTTTTGGTCCAAAATTATTTTTGTAACGGATCCTGTCCGTTATTATCGACCCGTAACACTTTTGGTCCAAAATGTTAGTTTGACCAACTTTGACCGTTAACTGTGAGGGCAAAAGTGTCTTTTCACATCTATAACAAAATTAATACATTTTTTTCTTTTTCATCCTACTACCCCACCCACACAACCTTACACTTTCTTCCTATCTTCTTCAAGAAGACAAACACATCCAACACATATGAAAACCCCAACCTAACCCATCGCCGGCCAAAACACATCGCCGCCATCACAACTAATCACCAGCCACCATAAAATAAAAACACTAACCCGTCGCCCATCACCACCTCAACAGAAACCACCCATCACCATCACCACCCGTCGCCCATCACCACCTTATCGACTACCTTCTAACCACCACCACGCCGTGCCGCCCCACTGAATCACAAAACCATCACCCACATTTCTTTCATCTATAAACCCCCAAAAAATTGTATTTTTATACGTATACTAACAAAATACCGAATTACAAAATCTAATATTTTTTCATAAAATTCTAGCTTTTCTATCTTCTGGCAAAGGCACGAAGAAAACAAAAGGTTTGTTTGTGTCTCGATTTCAGCGACCTAAGAATAAAAAAAATTATGTTTATGTTGTAATCTGTGGATTTAATGAAAGAAATGAACATCGAATTGACCATCTGGTTGCGTGGGATAATTGTGGGTTTGTGGTGGATGTGTTTATGTTTCTTGAAAAAGTGAAGAAGAAAGAACCGAGGTTGTGTGGGTTATGTGTTTTAGAGATGATGAGATGGCGGTGATTTTATGTGGCAGTGGTTTTAGGTGGTGATGGTTGGCTGATGTTGATGATGATAATGAGATAAGAAATGGTGAAATGATCTCATTTTAAGGTTTGGTGACGATGAGAATGAGATAATGAGATAAGAGACGGTGGGGGTGAAATCTTATCAGGTTTAAAAAGAGAGCCAAAAAATGGTAAAATAATAATAATAATCTAATAATAATAATAATAATAATGAAAGAAGGGCATTTTAGTCATTGTACATCATCATCCGAGGGTATTTTAGTCATTTCACTTTTTTAACTAGTCAAACTAATGGTCAACAAAAAATGGACCAAAAGTGTTACGAGTTGACCAAAAGCAGACAAGATCCGTTATAAAAAAAATTGTTTTTGACCAAAAGTGTTATACACAGTAAACCATAAGGACCAAAAATGTAGTTAACTCTTTCACTTATTATTTTCCCAAATATTATTATTATACACTAACTTAATAAATTATTATTTCTCAACTCACTAGTTGGAGAACTAGTTTAGAGAACTAGTTTGGAGAACTAGTTTGGGAGAACTAGTTTGGGGGAACTAGTTTGGGAGAACTAGTTTGGAGAACTAGTTGGAGAACTAGTTGGAGAGCTAGTTTGGAGAACTAGTTTAGAGAACTAATTCCTCAAAAGCTATAATCGCCAAACACACTAAACTTCCAAAATTACCATCACATACAAAATGAAATGATTAGATCATTCATTCCTTCCATCAAACACATACATAATACCACAAATATCAATACACATATATCACCGATTCATCTTACGCACATAATTCTAATCATATAAAGCTAGGCAAGTTAACACTGACGGTTAAACTAACCTCGTTAAATCGAGGTTGTCACAGTCTCCCCTCCTTAGGTAAATTTCATCTTGAAATTTAATCGATTCTACTGCTAATAATTTTGCTTACCCAAATAAAGGTACAAATAGCAGCATATAACAGCTATAAGCGAAGACAAACATCCAAACTACATGAACCTCGCCCGTTCTCGAGGAAACTCGTCAAAAACCTTAAGTTGTGTAACAACTTGATTCATCTTACGCACATAATTCTAATCATATAAAGCTAGGCAAGTTAACACTGACGGTTAAACTATCCTCGTTAAATCACGGTTGTCACAGTCTCCCCTCCTTAGGGAAATTTCATCCCAAAATTTAATCGATTCTACTGCTAATAATTTTGCTTACCCAAATAAAGGTACAAATAGCAGCATATAATAGCTATAAGCGAAGACAAACATCCAAACTACATGAACCTCGCCCGTTCTCGAGAAAACTAGTCAAAAACCTTAAGTTGTGTAACAACTTGATTCATAACCTAATCTCGCAACTCATCAAACAAGAACTGTCTTGAAATGAAATTATGAGCTGTTATAAAGCTCAATGTTTTTGAAGAATCGGCTCGACTTCGGGTTTATTCAAAATATAAATTTAACAAAACCTCATAAGAACATTTACGGGTGCACTAAAGTCTGCCAGTAACCTTATGTACCCAACTTTAACTAGTACTTCCATCGATAATTTACTCAACGAACAAGTGTGGATACTTAGTTTTCATGAAATTCTCAGGACCTCGCGTCGAGTTCCAACAGACTTCAACTATCGGAATCCAACTACGCTTCTACCATTTAATCCTCACGATCCTTAATCTCAACAGGTTCCTCAACAAAACAAAGAGTTTTGTCTACCTTAATTTCTTCCAATGGCACATGCATATATGCATTTGCCAAACACTTCTTCAGATTCGACATATGGAATGTATTGTGTAACAACCAGAGTTTACGACACGTGAGATGAGCGTGCAAACGAACGTCACGATAATTAATTATGATCCCGTAAGAATTATCGACGACATTTAAAATTTTATTTGTCCTAAATTATTATTTTGACAAATTACAGTCAATAATTTTGAGAATTATTACTTTTGTCGGTCTGCGAGTCAACATTTGACCACGTGATCATTTAACGTGGTTTAATCGCGTAGTAATTTATGTCGTGTATTTTTGTCGTATTATTTTTGTATAAATATAATTTTGAGACTCCGACAATGTTGTTCCGTGTTCCTGGCCAAAAACTCACGTTTCCTTTTAATTTACATGTCACTTTTACTTAAATGTCAAGAGTGTACTTCCAATAAAAGGTATAACAAGGACTACAAGTAAATGTAGTTAACCATTTTCAAAAAAAAATGATGAAAGCCCTCCCCTAGCCATATAGCCGTCGGCTATAGTACAACACTACACACAAACTATTTTGAGTCCCAAAGCTAGTTGATTAGACCTCCATGATAGCTTCAAAGTGCAAGTAAAAGAACTAGACTCGTAGCTTATAAAAATTAAATCCCTCCTCCCTTTTTGTCTCCCTATTTCGACGGCTCAAGGTAAGCAAGACACACCACCCAAGTTTACATTTTTAAAAGTATAATCATTGTAGTAGCTTCCTAATTCCTAGCTAGCTTCATAAACCTACAAGAGAGCTCATAGTGCATAAATATTTAGCCTTCCTTTTTTCCTTCCTCTCTCTTTGTTCGAAGGCTAACACAACAACAACACTCAAACCATGTTGAGTCCCAATGTATGCAATGATTAAACCTTTTGCTTCCAAGGTTAGACAAACTCATTTAACTTCACAAGTCAAGAAAACACATAGCTCATAACATTGGGTTTTCTCCCCTCCTTTTTGCTCAATAACCGAATACACACATACACACACAAATACACTCTCCATTTTCAAGATTTTATCACATAAATCTTGTTATACCTCACACCATCAAAGGTCTAGAACAAGAAGAGAGTCAAGTCTTGGTGATTTCCTTCCTTCTTTCTCCCTCTCTTGGTTCGAACTCACCATCACCACAAACACCCTTGATGTACAAATTTTCTAACCACCAAATAATCATTTAGATTGTGTTTCTATAATCATATATGCAAGAAAAAGATACATGCACGAAGGTCTAATGATTCTCTAGACAAAAGGTCATTTGAATTTGGTTTTGGTCACTTGGTCTTGGGGTTTAGCCGCGGCCAAAAGGTGGACACAAGAGATAGTGTGATTTATTTCTAGAGTTGGGAGATTTACAAGAGTTGGTTTGGGTCTAAATCAATTTTAGTTTCGGATTTGGTTTGGGTTGCTGCTCGAAGTCGGCCAAAAGGAACAAGGAACAAGAGTCGAGTCTTCTATATTTTTCTCTAGCTCATTTGAGCATTTGTAAGTCCATTTTTACATTTGTTTGAATTGATTCGTGATTATATTCGTAAATGACTTGCATGCATGTTATTAGATTCGATCTTGCGTGAATAGGATTGGGTGATTTATTTGATCAAATTGATGATTTCTATAATGGTTATATATCATATTAAGCATATTAGAAGTAGTTAAAAATACTTGAAAATGAGATTTAAGGCCTAATTAAAAGTATAACTTTGACCAGAAAATTTGACCCGGATTCCAAGGTCCGAAATCCGTCAAACATATATATTTGATTGAACCATGTGAAAGTACTTGTTTTTGCGAACGTTTTGATAGTTCGAACGTCTTCTAACTCAAAATAACGAATGAGATACGGTCAATTGAAATCTAGAGATTATATGAATAAATTTCAGCAAGTTTGACTTATTGGTCAAACGGGTCAGAATAGAAATGGGTCGTTTTGAGCATCTTCGGGTCCGTTTCAGCCTTCCGGCGAAGCACGAAAGTCGTTCGGATCGACGTTTCGCTTAAAATCTCTTTTAGGTCCGAGACTTGAAATTGTAGTATAACGGGTCAAAACTGGAAGTCAAACTGGTCAATTTAGTAATAGTCAAAAAGTCAACGGCAGCCATGTAAGGGCAAAAATGGTCATTTTACAAGCAGTTTCGGCTTTTCATCGGAACTGAAAAGTTGTTCAAAATGATATTTCGCATTTGACATATAAGTTTCATAATTTGTGTGTTTGATCGAGAAAAACCGTGCTAAGTATCGAAACACACACACACACACACACACATACATATATATATATATATATATATATATATATATATATATATATATATATATATATACTTATGAAAACGAATTAAAGTACTTAATATGGATAGTCAACCTAGAAAGTCAAACTTGTATTTTAATCGACATTAACATGTCGTACGAGTGAATTAAATGATAAAACTATTGTAATTTGAACATTTCCAATATTTATGAATAATTTGAGAACCGTTAGTCGGTACGAAACTAGAATGTCTAAAAAGAGTAAAACCTCATAATGATGAAATGCAAACGTTAAAACTATCTACACAATTGATAAGAGATTGCATGAAGAAAATATTAAGTATATGAATTACTTAAACTACACAAGTATGGATATGTAATGGACTTAACTAAAGTATAAGTTTCTTAGAGGTTTATATTACCTAAAACAAATGTTTTTGGGAACAAGTTTCTAAAGTAAAGTAATGATCGTAACTGGTTTACGAAGGGATTATGGGATTAGACACGCAAGTAGATCCTCATAGCATGTATATAATATGTACGTATATAATATCGTACTTTGCGATAACGTAATCGAACGACTATATTTTAGGTCGTAATCGCGCTTTAGGAGGTTCGCGTTTGAGTTCATTTGTCGATCATCTGCTTCGATCAAGGTGAGTTCATAGCCTCGCATTTTAATACCTTAATTGTTTTATAAACCCGCGAGGGGGATAACATGCTTGTTTTTAAAAATAGAACACAAGGGACCCGAATGTATGCTAGTAGCCTTGATTATTATAAGTTAGCTTAACTCGTTAATGAAAAAGTCCCGCGGAAATCATGAATTGTTAATTACCGGGTAATGGTATACGCTTATACATGGAATAGTACTATTTGGAGGGTGCCTCCTCCAATCCGTGGCGACTAGCTATCGTCTCGTGTCAGGTAATGGCACAACGGATGCGTTGTATAGAGAATAATATGCACTTAACGTGGGTGTAGAGTGGGCATACCTTGTTGGGAAACATAGACACCAACATATTGTTATGGCAACGTTCGATTCACGAGGCTTATAATAATCCCCTTATAACTTTGTCTGATCCACATCGTTATGTTTTGATGATTTTTGAGAAATGATACTTGTGTTCGGAATTTATATTTATAAACTATATGGATTCACTCAACGTTTTGTTGACCCTTTTTTTTAAGCATGTATCTCAGGTAATTGATGTGGATGGCTTGGATGGGACGGAACGTGGATATCAAGATCGGTGCTTCAGTGAATAAATGTCATAATATAAACTTAATGTTTAGAAATGAAGTTGTGTTGAGACTATCAGAAATAATTTTCTGTATAAATATTGGGACCAATGTAACTTTGATCTTTTAATAAATGGAAATTGTGTTTTGAAAACGTATCATTTAACGTTTACTGGGTCGTGTGCATGTATTATGAAGTAACACCCCAATCGTTGTATTCCAATGCGTATCGTATTTTGGGGATTGTTACAAAGTGGTATCAGAGCACGAGTTGTAGTGAACTAAGTTGTTTTACAAAACATGGACTACAACTGTTTTTAGAAAAAATTTCACGAGTCTTTCACCGATGTCCGATATCCGCGCGCAAGAATGTTCCGACCCTTTGAGGCCAAGTAGGATTGCCTTAAGTATGTTATGTGCCTTACAAGTGTATACCACTTGGTATAAGTAATAATTATAAGTAAGAGTATATGTATATAAGTAAGTGCGGCACCTGCCTCATGGTGTCCGACTACGCGTATATGCATACTTTGATAAGATTCGCTATTCGTGAATGATAAATTTCTTCTGAGATATTGTAACAAAGTAATGTCAAAATTTATTTGATGTATATGTTAAGTAAAACTATTTTTTTTCATATGATTATTATATGTAACAATAATGTACTAATGTAAGTATTATGTTTCTTTTCTTTTCTTTTGTAGTAGCATGGATGTGTCTGGATCACCCGACCGAGTTTTTGGCGTTCCTGATGGCGAGACTCCGTAGACTTACGATGGGTTTGCACTTGGACCACCACTTGGGAACACCGAAAATCCTAATGGCACTGGTGGGTGGCTAGAAGCCGACGACTTGCCTATTCATGCTATGAGGACGATTGTTGCGTCTATGCCGGTTATAGAGGTAGTAGCTCCATTAGTGGAGGAGGTTAGAGAGCCTGTTGAGCCGATAGTTGCTCCTGTGGAGGGGGAGATTGTGGGGCCTACGGAGCCGATGGATGCGCCCACGATCGGTGGTGACGAGGACATGGAGCCTCTATTTAGTGCTAGTGATGGGGAGTACGATCCTGATCTCCACACTTTGGACGATGATGATATCGCGATTGAGATACTTTTGGATGATTCCGACATGGACGACTCTGCGATGCACGTGGACCCGGTGGTGGCACCCGTTGTCCCATCTCCGGTGATGACTACACCACCTCCATTGGTGGCTATTCCCGAGCCGAGTGTTCATGAGGTGGGAGGATCTTCTACTGCTGCCGATGTGAGACCCCCGAGTACTGACGAGGAGTTGGACACTCGCATGGGTGATGTGGAGCTTAGGCATGATGTGTTGGTGACACGTGTGGATACCGTGAGGGATGCGGTGACGACTATTGGAGCTGCTATTGGAGAGATAGGTCTACGAGTGATAGCTCTCGAGGGGCATACTCAGGAGACTCTGATTCATATGGTGCAGGATCGGGATGCACTGATTGAGCAGCTCTGTGCTGAGATGATTAGTGTTCTTGAAAGAGAGTATGGGTTGATGCAGATGATTGCGACTATGAGCAAGCGCTTGGCCGAGGTGGAGAAGAGGATTCCTGGACCTCCTTAGTTGTTAGATTTTGTTTTGATTAATGTGCGATAACCAATTTTGTATAGTGCTAAACTGCTAGTGCTAGTTAGCATGGTCTCGCTGCCGAGGTGTATTTTGGGATGTAAACACCGCAACCCTTATATCATTTTCGACCTGTACTTAGATTTCATGTACTAGGATTCTAGACTATTATTTCTTGGGTATAGTGGCCTCGAAGCCACGATTTGTATTATGGATTATGGATTTGGACATGATGTCCTGGATATTGTTATGGATATTGGTATGGATATTTTTATGGTTAATCTTGGTAAGAAATTGGTTTATGTTTATAATCTCTAAGTTGCTTGTGTTGCAAAGGAATGGAAATGTATGTGTGGTAATACTTGTGGAGTCCATGGGTTAATTATTTTGTATGGGGCTATGACTCCAAAGACTGAGTACAAAATTTCCTTATGTGCAATTTAAGAAATGATGTGGTACGAATTAAAAGTCAAAATTTATACTAAGAAGTAAAACGTGTTGGTTGCGCGATGAAACTTAGTGTGTCGGAAATTGTAAGTATGATGACAATGTAAATGAGTTTTTACAATGTAAATTAAATATCGTAGATTTTTGGATATACCTTGATTATTGAAACCGTGCAAGTGGCGTCTAGGGAATATTGGTTTTGAGATTACAAAACATGTTAATAAATTCGTACATGTGGTTGAACGAATGGGTTAACTTGGATTAATGTTGTTTTGATTAGAAAATTTTCCGTGTAATGGTAATAAGAGTATTTTTCAAATTTCATGAATTAACCCCGTAGTGTCAAGAATGTACCTGTTTTAAAATTCTCATTTCTCTAAACCCTAAACATTTACATTTAAAAAATAAAATGGCAAATCTTGAAGAACTCTAATTATAAATCTTTTAAGCTTTTAAAATGGATTTTAACTAACAACTTAAACTTGTTTTCTTACTTAACTACTGTTGTCAACAACTTCTATTGTTGGTATAAAATGTTGTTCTACATCTTACGTGTGTTGTACGTAGCGATAAATTATTTTGACAAAGATGGTTATGTCATGGTTGTATCCCCAAATATGCATAGCCTGATCACCTATGCATAATTCGGGAGGAAGCACGACAAGTCGGGATAATCGTCGTCATAAAAACCCTGGACACGGAAATGAAAGTTGGGATTTACTTTCGAAGAAGGATACGTTTTTGACCTATTGCGATAGATTCATACGCAAGTAATATTTTTCGTAATATACTTATTTTGTTTCCTTTTTTTAGGAAACCCTTGTAGTTAGTGTAGTGGCCTACGCCGTTTCGTTGAGGAAATACCCATGGTATTGTCCGAAATGTGTGATCGTTTTGCAAATTATTGAGGACAAGTAAAGGTGTAACATGAAAACATCCGTGGACATGAAAACATACTTGAAAGTCAAGTAGTTGGAGGACGTAGATGATTAAAAGATGGGATACCAAGAAACCTGATACCGACACTAAGAAGGGATCTTTTTGGGTCATAAGGTTTTGAGGAAGAGTAAAGCTAAGATGGCAACGCCGAAGTTGAAAGTGAGAAATGGAGAAGACTTCTCCTACAAAAAAAATGTAGAGCCATAATGAAGTATCAACCGATGGCCGTGAAGAAGATTTCTCTCCTTGACATAGAAACTAGGAATGTTATAACGTGTGATGCTTGTGCCAGAAAAACAAACCATATTCGTCAAGGATTAGAATAAGACACTAAGCGATATTTAACCTACGGTTAATTGTAGTGTTCTTACTCCGCGACGTGAAGACGCAAGTGCGTAAGGAAGGTGAAATAGTTATGGATTCTGGTAAAATGGCGATGTCCATCCCAATTCTAGATGAGTAAACGAAGTAACCGACGCCTTGAGTCAAATAACGGTGTCAAGATTTGAAGAATATGTGATTCTTGTTACCCGATAAAATTTAAACTACCAAAAGAAGAGATACGAGAAAATGAAACCGAACCGAGCATGATAATTACCGAAGAAAAAGCGTAAAGATAGAATTTTGCCAAAAGCATCATAAATCCATGATACTCAATTGCTTCTTTTGAATTGTTTCCGATCAATTATTGATCTTATGTGATCTTAGCGGAGTTAGTGCCGCTCAATTATGTAAATTGTATGGAATGTGTGTATAGGACTTTGATTGCTTAAGTCGCCTTCGTGCCGCCTTATAAGATGGCATCGGACGTAAATGACCAAGTACGTGAACGCGAGAAAAGTCAACAAGTGACTTGAAGAAGAGGTATACCCGAGAGTACGATACCCGACGTGACTTAGAAGTCTACGTGAGCGTGATAAGGATTGATTAGGACCTACCTATGAAAAAGACAACCTCTTTACTAAGAGGCCCTGTCGTTCGGTAAGCCCAAATAACGAGACTGTTCTTGACGGGTAATATGGGATTGTGATGTTAAATGTACGTATTATAGCGCCTGAGTAAATTTAGGCCCAATGTGCGAAGTCATTATAAATGTGACTACTATGTGATTTTATCAAGCTTTGTGTTTTTGGCATATGCCACCAATGTTGGAGTCATGAGAACTCTGAGTGATGTGTGAATTGTTTTGATCATGTGGTCCCCTCTTTAAGGTGGGTGGACCCGTGAGTTTTGATAAGGGTTTTGCTTTTGTGAAAATTTTGAAGTCGATTTTATCTAGTTTTCCGCCATGTATCTTACATTCTTATCCGATAGTGATGATGAGTGTGTTATTGTGAATTTGAGATCATTATTTATGATGGAATGTCCTCTTGCTTTTAAGCCTCTCATTATCAAGAGAGTAACGTTATGAATGTATCGAATTTTTCCGTCGCGCAATCTTGTCACGCCATGCAAGTACGAATATGCGTTAAGTTAGAATCCATCGAGGAAATCTCCAGGTGAATCGTGACATCCTATTCAGAATAGTCCAAACGAGAATTAGGTCGTGTAGTTACGAGTGTGAACGAGTAAGACCGGTTGATGACAAGAGAGTGTCTCACCGTGAGTAAGAATGGACGAGAAAGAAAAGATTGAGCACCGGGACGACGCTCTCTTTAAGATGGGTAGAATGTAACAACCCGAGTTTACGACACGTGAGAAGAGCGTGCGAACGAACGTCATGATAATTAATTATGATCCCGTAATAATTATCGTCGACATTTAAAATTTTATTTGTCCTAAATTATTATTTTGACAAATTACTGTCAATAATTTTGAGAATTATTACTTTTGTCTGTCTGCGAGTCAACGTTTGACCACGTGATCATTGAACGTGGTTTAATCGCGTAGTAATTTATGTCGTGTATTCTTGTCGTATTATTTTTGTATAAATATAATTTTGAGACTCCGACAATGTTGTTCTGTGTTCCTGGCTAAAAACTCGCGTTTCCTTTTAATTTACATGTCACTTTTACTTAAATGTCAAGAGTGTACTTCCAATAAAAGGTATAACAAGGACTACAAGTAAATGTAGTTAACCATTTCAAAAAAAAATGATGAAAGCACTCCCCTAGCCATATAGCCGTCGGCTATTGTACAACCTTACACACAAACTATTTTGAGTCCCAAAGCTAGTTGAGTAGACCTCTATGATAGCTTCAAAGTGCAAGTAAAAGAACTAGACTCATAGCTCATAAAAATTAAATCCCTCATCCCTTTTGGTCTCCCTATTTCGACGGCTCAAGGAAAGCAAGACACACCACCCAAGTTTACATTTTTAAAAGTATAATCATTGTAGTAGCTTCCCAATTCCTAGCTAGCTTCATAAACCTACAAGAGAGCTCATAGTGTCATAAATATTTAGCCTTCTTTTTTCCTTCCTCTCTCCTTGTTCGACGGCTAACACAACAACAACACTCAAACCATGTTGAGTCCCAATGTATGCAATGATTAAACCTTTTTCATCCAAGGTTAGACAAACTCATTTAACTTCACAAGTAAAGAAAACACATAGCTCATAACATTGGGTTTTCTCTCCTCCTTTTTGCTCAATAGCCGAATACACACACACACAAATACACTCTCTATTTTCAAGACTTTATCACATAAATCTTGTTATACCTCACACCATCAAAGGTCTAGAACAAGAAGAGAGTCAAGTCTTGGTGATTTCCTTCCTTCTTTCTCCCTCTCTTGGTTTGAACTCACCATCACCACAAACACCCTTGATGTATAAATTTTCTAACCACCAAATAATCATTTAGATTGTGTTTCTATAATCATATATGCAAGAAAAAGATACATGAACGAAGGTCTAATGATTCTCTAGACAAAAGGTCATTTGAATTTGGTTTGGGTCACTTGGTCTTGGGGTTTAGTCGCGGCCAAAAGGTGGACACAAGAGATAGTGTGATTTATTTCTAGAGTTGGGAGATTTACAAGAGTTGGTTTGGGTCTAAATCAATTTTAGTTTCGGATTTGGTTAGGGTTGCTGCTCGAAGTCGGCCGAAAGGAACAAGGAACAGGAGTCGAGTCTTCTATATTTTTCTCTAGCTAATTTGAGCATTTGTAAGTCCATTTTTACATTTGTTTGAATTGATTCGTGATTATATTCGTAAATGACTTGCATGCATGTTATTAGATTCGATCTTGTGTAAATAGGATTGGGTGATTTATTTGATCAAATTGATGATTTCTATAATGGTTATATATCATACTAAGCATATTAGAAGTAGTTAAAAATACTTGAAAATGAGTTTTAAGGCCTAATTAAAAGTATAACTCTGACCAGAAAGTTTGACCCGGATTCCGAGGTCCGAAATCCGTCGAACATATATTTTTGATTTAACCATGTGAAAGTACTTGTTTTTGCGAACGTTTCGATAGTTCGAACGTCTTCTAACTCAAAATAACGAATGAGATACGGTCAATTGAAACCTAGAGATTTTATGAATAAATATTAGCAAGTTTGACTTATTGGTCAAGCGGGTCAGAATAGAAATGGGTCGTTTTGAGCATCTTCGGGTCCGTTTCAGCCTTCCGACGAAGCACGAAAGTCGTTCGGATCGACGTTTCGCTTAAAATCTCTTTTTGGTCCGAGACTTGAAATTGTAGTATTGCGGGTCAAAAATAGAAGTCAAACTGGTCAATTTTGAAATAGTCAAAAAGTCAACGGCAGCCATGTAAGGGCAAAAATGGTC
>BQNB010048173.1:8501-40604 GCA_026074375.1 Tanacetum coccineum | reverse complement strand
CCTATATGCTCATGAACCATGTCTCCTAAAAAACTCAAAAACAATGCTCTGTGTTTTCCTAATATCCTATTCAATGCATCAAATGTTACACTCAGCTTTACTCCACCGAGTTTTCCACATTCCTATTTGAATGGTTGTTTTCATAATCCTCATGCGCATCATCAAAATACTCCTCTGAATGATATCCTAAATCGTCATTTTCAATTTCATTATCACTATCATAATTAGCCAAATGAGCCTGATCATCAATGGCTTGAGTGTCCATGATACTTCAGCAGCAATGTGTAAAAGAAAATAAGTAAAAGTGGTAATTAATGGTGTAAAAAGAGATGTTATTCTTCTGTTTTGGTTGCAGCCTTTTTTTTGGAGATGAAAAAGGGATTAATGATGAAATGAGGAAAAGAAAACCGTTTATCTTCCTATGTGAGTTTAAAAATTTTGGCTGCAATTTGGCTCCAAATTTAAATTTTTTGAATTAGTGATAATTTGACATTAATGATTTAAATTAGTCTCAAAAGATGCAATCATTTATTATTAAAAAGGTTATTAACAATTTAACTTATTTTAAAAAAATATAATTTTATGATAATTAACATATTAAAAAGTGGTAATCTTACATGGTTATACACTCATCCATATAGTCTGAAAACCAATCGTGGGTATTCGGTCGTGGCTATAACCCCGTGCCTAAAAACCTTTAGTCACGACCAGTCCGACAAGCATAAACATAAACTAAATCACAAACATCCTTCGACACAAACTGTAACGGATCCCAATTCAAATGCACCCATGAATCTACAACTACATAAAGATTGATAAACGAAACGAAATGCAAGAAAGGAAGTACTAATACGAAAGAAAACCTTTCCAGCCTCATCATTCGTACAACCTGTGTTTGGTTTTCGAAACAAACTATAGACGGTCACAAGCGCATACTACACTACCAAATCAAGGAGCTTAATAATCAAAAAAAAAAAAAAATACTTAACAGGTTATTAACATACCATACCCATTCATATTATAATTAAAAGCTTCACATAATTATCCAGGATTACAACTGCCAACTTAAAACATCATAAACAAAATAAAAGCTTCACATAAACAACCAAGACAACAAAACAACCATCAACAATACTGACCCAAACAAAAGAACCCTACACAAACCCTAACCCATCCTCCTCCTTCACTTCAACTGCTTCTGCTTCTCCACAATCTCCTCTTCTGCGTCAGTGAGCCAGTGTTGCAAATCAGCCAGCTTCGCCTCCGCTTTACGCTGCTCATCTCTCAAACACATAATGGTGTCCCATACCTCCCCAACATCCTCTGAAGCTTCAAGCCCAGCAATAAGGGCATTCAACTGCCTAAGTTCATTCCTTGCGATGTTGACTTCAGACCCTATCCTCGCAATAAACCCACGCCGATCTGCAATCTGCTGAGTCACAAATAACTTCAGATACTCGTTTGGATCGGTCTTACCACTTAGCTCGATAAGATCATCAACAAAATTGTTGCTTTGCTCGCTCCTGCCATGGTTAGTGTTAGGGTTTTGGTTAATTAGAGAGATCGAGATGATGGAAATGGAATAAATAGGGGAAGTGGTGCTAGAAACAAATATGGGAGGGGGTATAAATAAGGGAAGTGTGTGGTGGAGAAGTGGCAAATGAACCATCATTGCTGCAAATTAATTACGCAGGCTTCTCACACCTAGAGAATTAATGGCTTCTCACATCCAATGAACAGGAAAGTTCATAATTCTCATATACCCAAACTAAACCCTCACACTCCAAAACAAGAACAAACTAAACCCCTTAACTTACATTTTTTTACAAAAATAAACCTTCCCCTAAAAATAATATATTCTATTACAAAATTTAAAAAATTTAAATTTAAATTAAAAATTTAGAAAAGTTAGAAGTAAAAAATATTAAAAAAAGCTACAAAATTAAAATTAAGACTTCCATAAATTTAATAAAAAAATAACTACAAAAATATAAAAAAAAACTCAACTCGATGATTCCAATTTTGTTAAGTACTTACTCAACCCGGTGATTCCAATTTCGTTAAGTACCTTTTTTCAACAATTATACGTTTCACGCGGACACTATAAGCCACTACAACCCAATACATATGACCTAGGGGTGTTCAAACAAAACTGTGAAACCGAGGAACCGCTAAATTTGAAACCGAAAAAACTCGCTTATAATGGTTTGGTTACGGTTGTTTGTTTTATATGTATGCGGTTAACCGAACCGAACCGCCCCGTGAACACCCAATGCATATGACCCATATGATGTCAAATACCCATTAATGAATGTGACCAGTGATAACCTAATGCACATGACCCATGACCCATATGAATTAGTCATTATCATCGGTCATGCATGGGTTCCATTACACTAGCTATAATCCACTACCACCCAATGCACATAACCCATGACCCATGTTAATTACCCATTGTCACCAGTCTTGGATGTGTCGTAACATGAAGCTATAATCTACTATAACCCAATGCACATGACCTATGACCATGTAATTACCCATTGTCACCAGTCATGGATGTGTCGTAACATGACACTCTAAGTAACTACAACCCAATGCATATGACCCATATGATGTCAAATACCTATTAATGGATGTGAGCATGAGGGTCTTCTTTGTCATGTCCAAAAAATTGTTTGTTTTGAACGAGGGTAAGCAAACCGTGCTTAAGCTTAAAGTTGTCCGCGGTGATCTCGGGAACAACGATGGCATCCTCGTAACCCTCGGTGGATGCTTCAAGCAATTGAGCCATAGTACGATTATCGTCCATCATAACTACGGGAGGAGCTTGATTTTCAATTGGTTTCACAAGATTGAATGGTTCAACAAAAGTCGGTGGGACTTGTTGTTGTTGACGGTTAGAATTACGAGATTGAGAACGAGTGTGCATGCACTAAAATGTAAAAAGAAAATTTATACTAATTTTTTTTTTTGGTTTTTCAACAATGTATTCACAATATATTTTAACAACGGACAATGAGATAAGACACTTAAACCAAATAATCAACTTGCTTCTCGGTAACTCTTCAAAGAGAAAAATGCACAAATGAGCGGAGGAGTATGAAAGCGCGAGGCTATTAAAAACCTTTCTCCTTTAGGGTCGTAGTTCCTAGGAACAACCCGCCTTATACCCCTCTTATAGTTTGTTTAACTTTCAAAGGATAACCGTACCTCGCGAGAGACACAAAAGGTAAGTTTTTGATCTTTGGTTCGGGAACTTATTAATGATAACACTTTAATTGAAAGTATTATATTGATGGTGAATTTTATTTCTTTTTATAGATAATTTTTTTATTTTTTTGATTTTTTTTACATATTATATATATACTAATAAAAGAAAATTCTTTTTGTAATAATTTTTTTATATGAAAATAAACAAAATAACTTTACACAGAAGGATCTTCAAATACAAATTGTCAAATGGCTTCAACAATCGTATACAATCCTCCCCGGCAGTGGCGCTAAAAATTGATTAAAAGCTCCTTACTATATATAAATATAAGTAAATATATAAATATATAATAATGAGAATCAAATATCTCAATTATAGTAAACCGGGAGTATGATTCCCGGGTCGTTATCCCCAACGAGGAATGTAATTAAAAATTGAGAGTCATTTTGATAATCAATGCTTGAATGGAACAATATTATGATTGGATTTCTAAAGCTACGGGAAATTAATGCAAACACTTAAAAACAATTAAGGGAAAACAAATTTTAACTAAAAACGTTAACGGGAATTCAATAAAACGCGACGAAACGCGACAAATAAGCCAGTCATACTAATTAAACCCTTAAATGATTTTTTTACAACTTTTCCCTAACCTATGTGGGCACTATTTTGAGACAAAAGACTCTAAGAAATAGTCTAAAACGAGAGGTTCAAAAGCTTTAAAGAAGAAGAAAACAGAGAACGGGTATCGAATCCGTTCTTTAAAAAATGAACTTTCAAAATATTAACCCTACGAAAGTAAATTTCAATCCTAAGCTAGATTATGATAAAAAAAATTATAAAAAAAAGAAAATTATTTTTTTGATTATTTTTCTATTTTTTATGAGTTTTTTAAATTTTATAAAAAAGAAAAATGATTAAAAATACTAAATTAATCCTAAAAATTCCAAGAAAATTATGAAAAGTGCAAAACTAAGAAACTGATTTACTAAAAATAGCAACTAAAAATAAGCTGGAATGAAAAGCCCTAATAAGCCAATTATAAGCTATGGCTTATTTATTTAAAAAGGAAAGGAAAAAGGTGATAAAAGAATTTTAAATGCAACCTATTTCGAAAAAGACCCAAGGGCGCAGTTCACTAGTGTGTGTGTTTGTGGGGCGAGTGTGTGTGAAGCAGGAGGTCATGGGTTCGAATCCATGGCCTCTTGTTTTTATATTTTTTTATTTTTGAAAAGTTTTAAAAACAAAGTTATAGAACACCTAAAAACTAACAACTTTTATAAAAGAGACTACTATTGAACCTTAAGCTATAAGCTAGAAAATAAGCTAAAGTTTGACAGAAAAACTTAAGCTCTTTTTAAACTTTTTCTTAAAACACAATTATACTAATAAGCTAACATAAGCTCAAACTAAATCAAATAAGCTGTGACTGTCTTAAAACTAACCTAATAAGCTAATCTAGGCTAGAAACAAACCAACAGAATAAGCCATAAGCTAAAAATCAAATTAAGCACAAGACAGATTGCAAAATTTGCCAAACAGGCACTTTGGAGCTTATTTTTAAACATTAAGATAGAACCTTATGGAAATCTAACTTATACTACTCTAAAGCCTACCCTATAAGCTACTTGAAACAGCATTCAAAAGGCATTTTGAAATTCAGTTAAGCACTGAAAAAAGAACAATGAAAAAGCTACTTAAGCTGTTTTTCTATATTTTTTTTTTTTTTTAGAGAAAAGACAAAGTACGCTAAAGCTTTACCTTAATAAGCTATGAACAACTAGGAATTAAACTAATAAACTATTAAAAACTAACACTAAGAAAATACTAAAGGTAATGTAAGACATAAAATCACTATTAAGCCTAGTATGAAAAACTGATAACCAATGACAGTCCTTAAGTGACCTTTGAGCTTAATTTTAGATAGCCTAAAGAACCTTATAGATATGAGACAATATCCCCTAAAACTTTTGACCAATAACTCCTTGGAACCGAGATTTTTTAAAATCATATTTTGAACTCAAAATGACCAAATTTAAACTAAAGGTGAAAACTGCTTATGTGCTAGCATGTACTGGGGTGTTACCTTTTTATTTAAAAAAGACAAAATCCTGATTTTGAGCTTAAAAACAGATAACAAGATGAACTATTGAGAACAAATTAAGCTGAAACAATTTGACAATGACCTACAAGCTACTTGCAAACAAAATTTCAAAGCCTAACTCTAAAATTACCCATCTGATTTTTGAGATTGAAAAGGCATATTGTTAACTTTCTCTAGCAGATGCAAGTTTGCACCCCCAATCAAAAGCATTCAATTTCTTACATCCTTTAAAGTGCAGATCAAATAACTGGCTTCCTCAACTAAAATCAACAAAACTAGGCAATTATACAAATGCCAACTAGGAACATCCAAAAACGTAAAAGGCTTATAGAATCTGAGCCTAAGACCAGATTCAAGCATAATATCCAATCCAACTTTTTGAAAACTTAAAAGAAACTAACAATAACCTTTAATCTTGATCTCATAAACCTAAGTATAAGATTTGGGTTAACTTTTAAAGAGCCAAAGGGTAACAAGCAGTACTAACTCAAGTTAGTACTGCTTGTACCAAACACCCCTTAAAAATGAGAAATCCCATATTCAGCTTATGAAAGTAAGAAGTTAGAAGAATCACATATTGCAAATGACCAGATTGGTAAGAAGCTAAAATAAAGCCAAATGAAATAGATTAAAACAGCTGAATATGCAGACAAATAAGCTACAAGATTATGCTACATATCTTTGCATTTTAACTGAGTTTTAAGACAGATTAAACAAACTAAGAATTTATACTAAAAATTAAACACAAATAGCATATAATAACTACAATAAGCATAAGAAAACAAGATTAAGCCGAAATAAGTAAATAATAAGCAAGGTAAGCTAATATGCAAAAATAAGCTAGATAATAAGATAAAACTGTAAATTAAAAGGAAAAGTGTACCTCACACCTCAGCTAAACAGAGGTGGATTGTTCTTAATAGAGCTTATTAAAGCAGCTTAAGCTTATAGCTTAATCTTAACTCCAATACCTAGTCTAATCTTAAGGCTTACCCTCAGAACTATTAACCATACATGAAATCAATAAGCACCACCAATATCCATTTAGAATTCAAGTATATTGAGAACTTTTAGTAGCTTTGAGCTTATAAAACAGTTTTAGAGCTTATTTAGCCATATTTTGCACAAAAGTAAACTTAGGAAAAGTCAAATAACACAATTAGAAAACCTTAACTTTTATTAATAAAAGAGCTGATTATAAACTTGAAATTGAAAATTACATGATTTAAAAACAGAATTTAAACATTACAAAAGCTAAAATTTAAAACTATACTAAAAAGCTATTAAAACTAAAAAAAGAAGATCATCTTTTGAGTGAGGCAATGCTCTATTTATAGGAGCTGAGAGAAGGATCTAGGCTCTTAACACGCTCCCCTTGACTTTTGATCTAGACCCTTCATAATCTCTAATCATTGGATGCCATTTCTTATCTGTTGGATTAAATGAGGCACACGGATTGCCAAGCTGGCAATCCCACTCTTTGGGAGGAGAGTGTGTATTCTTTGGCTTTGATTTAGAGTAAAAATTTCCTCAAAGTGTGTTGTTTTCATCCCACGTGTCATTGCCCATGTCAGCTTGACCATCATAAGCTTGTGTGACGTTTTTTTTGACTGGCTGACTCATCACTTAGTACTTGGAATCTCTTTGCCACATTGGACGAGTAAGGGAGCGGGAGTTTAACTTATTGATTTTTACACAATGTAACTTGGGGATGATGGTTAAACAGTAACCATCTTTGCACTTTTCTTTGACTCTTTGGGCCTGCTCATAAGGTTTCGATGGGTATTGTAGTAAAAGGAAGTTGGGCTTTGGTTTTTTTATTTAGGTTGGATAAATGGTTAAGAGTTTTTGTTATTAGGAAATAACGACCGTTAGTTCTTTATTTAAAAGGACTAATGATGTTAGGGATTTAAGGACTTATTGTTAATATGGGTTTAAACAACCGAATGCTCATTGGGTTATTTTGAGGATTTGCTTTTGGTAGGTTTGACCAAGTTTGACCAAGGGTTGACTTTGTGTTGACCATTGATAGAAAACTTCCCGGCTCTTGTGCACTCTATCCGTTCCCGTGTTTGTGTTTGTCCAATTTTGACCGTTTTCTTGTGATTTTTGCAATATCCGTACCTACACATCACAAATGACAAAACAAGCAATATATAAGCATAATTTGCATAATTTAATCATTTAAGGGTAATTTTTGATATAAAAAGGATATGTGATTTCTCACATATCAGCAAGAAATGAGCAGACTTAGGGAGACGATCAACGATTACCCAAATCGTGTCTTAACCGGTTGTTGTCTTTGGCAACTTAGTCACAAAGTCCATCGTTATGTTCTCCTATTTCCATTTTAGGATTTCCGTATAATCCCACAAAACCAGGACATACTTCGGATATTCTACCTAAACATTGGCCCACGTTAAACCACTTGCTAACATAGGTGGCATTTTCTGCTTTCATGTTGGACCACCAATATAGTTTTTTCAGGTCTTGGTACATCTTATATGATCCAGGATGAATGGAATACTTTGACTTCTGACTTATGAGACTCATGCATAATCAAAGCTCTCAGGTCACCAAAACATAGAATCCAACTTTGATTGTTCAAACATAACGTTCCGTCAGCACGAGCCTCAAATTTATTAATCATGCCATGCAAATCTTCGTTGATGAAGTCTCCTCTTTCCTGGTTACATGATCTGAGCAACCAATCAAAATCCTGCTTGAAGATTTTAACCATATAGTCATACTAAGGCCCTCGAACTTATTATCAGCTTACTTATTTCCTTTCGGCTTAGGGCATCAGCCACCACGTTCGCCTTTCCTGGGTGATATTGAATCTCACAGTCGTAGTCGCTCAACAACTCTAACCACCATCATTGTCTCATGTTCAGCTCCTTCTGATCGAGAATGTGTTGCAAACTCTTGTGATCAGTAAACACGACACACTTTGTACCGTACAAATAGTGTCTCCACATCTTCAAAGCAAACACTACTGCACCAAGCTCTAGGTTGTGTGTGGTATAGTTCTTCTCGTGAACCTTGAGTTGGCGGGATGCGTAAGCTATAACCTTCTCCTTTTCATCAAACACTCGCGCCTAACCCTTTTATGCCAAGCATCGCAATATACTACGAAGTTCTCACTTCCCTCGGGTAAAGCCAAAATTGACGCACTATACAATTTCTGTTTCAACAGCTGAAATGCAGCCTTTGCCTTTTCTGAGTCAACTTCGTCATAGGCCTAGAGATTTTTGAGAAACCTTCGATAAATCGTCGGTAGTAACCGGCCAAACCTAAAATTGACGAATCTTGGCTGGTGTCTTAGGTGACCGCCCAATCCTTGATAGACTCAATCTTAGGTGTTATCAACGTGAATCCCTCCACTATCAATCACTTGTCAATAAAATTGTACCTTTGACAGCCAAAATTCGTACTTTGAAAACTTGCCATACAACTCCTCCTACTTAAGTAACCTCAGAATTAACTTAAGGTATCCTTCATGCTCCTTTCTGCTCTTGAGTAGACCAAAATATCATCGATGAATACAATTACGAATCATCCAGTATACGGTTTTGCACACCCTATTCACAAATCCATGAATAACTAGCCAGTGCGTGTATCAAAAACCAAACGCATTACTTGGAACTCTGTAAGTAACCATAGCGATCTAAATACAGTCTTAAGAAAGTCTTCCTCATGTAAAATTGGAGTTGGTGATAACCAGCATTCTTCGGTCGTATCTAGAGTAACCATTGAGACCCTTGTAGTTGATCAAACAAATTGTCGATTATCGAAAGTGGGTATTGGTTCTTCATAGTAAGTTTGTTTAGTTCATGGTAGTCAATACACATTAGAAAAGATCCATCTTTCTTTTTGACAAACAAAACCAGAGCTCCCCAGGGTGAGGAACTGGGTCTTGTAAATCCTCTGTTAGAAAGTTCCTGCAACTGAGTGGATAACTCTAGCATCTCGGCTGGTGCTAATTGGTACGAGGCTCATGCTACAGGTGCAGCACCAAGGACTAAGTCGATTTGAAATTCAGCTTGTCGAGTAGGCGGTAGCCCAAGCGAGTCTTTTGGAAAGACTTTTAGAAATTCCCATACGATCGACACGTCCTCAAGCCGCTTTTCTTCTGACTTGTCCTTAGTCTTTTTAGATGTAACTTGCGCTAGATAAACTTGACATCCCTTCTGTAGATACTTCTGGGTTTTCATACCCGATATGATATTCAGCTTCGAATTACTTCTTCCTTCACAATCATCACCTCGGATTATCAACACTTCATCTCCATAAGGTACACAAACAACCTTCTCATCACAAACAATCAACGCGTAGTATCTCACCAACCAATCTATACCGATGATGACGTCGAAACTGCCAAGTTTTACGGGTATTAGATCTATGTCGAACGAATAACCTAATAATCCTAGCGTACAGCCTCTAAAGACAACATTTGTTTCTAAAATTCTTCCATTGGCAAGCTCTATGGCATAACTAGTGTCTAAAGTGGATAGTGCAACATCAAGCAAAGCACTAAAGGTAGACGACATAAAACTCCTATCAGCTCCAGAATCGAATAACATAGAAGCATAACAGTTATTGAGAAGGAACATACCCATGACAACATTGGAATTAGGGTTTTCTCCTCCTCCTCCTCCAATAGCGTAAGCCTTTGCCGTAGCTTCATTACCTCGAGTCTGGTTTCTAGTATTGTTTCCATTCTTGTTTCCAGTCTTGTTTCCACGGTTTTGATTTCTCAACTTAGGACAATCCTTCCTAAAATGTCCTGGCCTTCCACACTCATAAAAAACAATACCCGGCTGATTCCTAACTGGGGCTCTCTGAGTGTTTGGAGTAACTATAGTCGTACAATCCCTAGTTATATGACCAACTCTCTTGCAGTTTCCACATCTCATAGTACACGGCCCTGCATGGTACAACTTGCACTTGTTTCAGTAGGGAAGAGATCCAACATACCTATTTTTCTCATTGTTCCTAGCCGTGTAAGCTCTTGCCACATTCTGGCCTCCAACATTTTGTCACTTGAAAACTGGTTATTGCCCCCGATTGTCTCTCGGGTTGTTCTCCAACATTCTCGTGTTTTCAACACTTCTAGCTTATCCCTTCAACTTTTGATCCATTTTAAAGTGGGGGTTGGCAACAATGGAGACACGAATTTGCATCTTGAAGTTTATGGGTCGGGTAGCGATTACATTCCCTTGAATATTGTCAGGCAAACCTCCAACGAATCTCTCAACTTTGTCATCCTCATTTGGGACCATTCTAGTACACAACAACACCAATTCCTAAAATCTTCTGGTGTAAGTAGTCAAGTCATTTCCTTTTACAACCAAGTTCCACACGTCGGTATCTCCATAATCTGAAACGCTGCGTTCTTAGACAGTACACTTCTGTCATCAACTTCATAAGTTCTGCCTAACTCATGGCATAGGCGGCCTAAATCCCAATTGTTCTCTTGTGGGAGTTCCACCATGTCAATGCACTATTTAGAAGCGTGCACAAAGCATACTTCACTTGGTACTTCTTTGGATAGTTGCTAATGTGGAACACCGTTTCCATCTTCTTAAACCAACGAGTTAACCCAACAACTCCTTCCGTCCCATTAAAGCTAAGTGGCTGGCACTTTAGGAAGTCTTTGAATTATGTGTAACTCGAGGCAGGAACAAATCCTCCGAAGTTATAGCCATTTCCTCCTCCGTTCCCATTACCATTTCCATTTCCTCCATTTCCATTTCCTCCATTTCCATTTCCTCTATTTCCATTTCCTCCATTTCCATTTACTTCCTCTTGACCACCCCCGTCTCTCATAAGGGGTTCAAGGTTCCTGGCAGTGGTACGAGCTCCTAACGCTCCTGCCATTTGGCGATCAATTTGCTCGTTAATTCCTTCACGTGTCCTTGATGCTCCAGATCGAGTGTTAACAATACACAACACGATGAAATTCCGTGGTGATACGAGATTGTTAATGGGGTTCGAATAAAATAACAAGTATTATTATACGGAAATACAAAATCATAATAACTTCATGATAATGCCATGATTTAATAATAATGCAATATTCAATAAGCAAAAGAAAATATATTGTTGGGATTAAAAGTCTTCTTGATATTGTTAGAATTACTGCTGCTCAAGTTTATGTTAATACTGCTCAGATGTATCTAAGTGCTGCCATGACTATCAAAAGAAAATATTACTAAGATATTACACTGCTGGTACAAAACTTAGATGTTGCTAAGTGTAAAGTTACTGCTCTATAGTACAAAGACTGCTTAAAGTTAATGCTGCTGAAGAGTTACTACTGCTCAAGAAAATAATCTAAGTAGTTAATACTGCTAGTATTAAGTTAGTACTGCTAGTGTACAAGTTAGGTACTTTTTGTTAGTACTGCTTACTTGATATGTATTAGTTATTTATAGGGAAGATTTTATATACTGTAGGTATATTGTATTTATAAGCCGAGTACGACTCCTTGGTGTTATAAAAGGGTCTATGGCATATCAGAGATTGGATACACCCGAATACCTGAACCAATACCAATACCAATCCATATCAAACCAAAAACCAAATCAAATCTTAGTCGTAAATTCCTTAGGCCTTCAAGGTCTTTGTTAACTCCTAATACTTTGAGAGTATTCGATTATTATCATTAATTAATTATTAGAGCTATTTGTTTGAATCTGTATGTTCATTGAATTAGCTGTTTCATTGATAATCTTCTTAATATTAAGATAGATACCTGCATAATCTTTAATGATATTCAAACAAAGCTTTTTACTAGGAATTGTGTTAGATTTATCTAATAATAAACTAAACCTTAAAATAGCATAAGGAATTAATCTATGAGTGGGAATCAAAGCAAGTGGTAATAGAGCTTGCTGAAAAGCTTTGAATAAGAAGAACCTATTTTTTATACACAAGATCTTTTTCTAAAAGATATGGATCAAGATTCCACATAATGGTGGCTGCATGTTTTTTTCTAAAGTTCCAGCTCAAACCCTAGTGAGTTTGAGATTTGGAGGATGAGGATGAAACAATAAATCCAGATGAAGACTAAACACAGTGGGAAAGTCAAGAGGAATGGTGCAACTTTCCAAGAAACAACATTATAGAAGATGTTTGTGACAGTGAATGCCTATTACAACAGCTAGAAGAAAGAGGACACAAGAATATTAAAGTTGAAAGCTAGAAGTACTTTATGATGGGCATTCCCAATGAACATCAGTTAAAGTTTAACTCTATAAAGGATGCTAAGAAGTTGCTGGAAGCTGTTAAAAGAGATTTGGTGGGAATGCAACTACTAAAAAGATTTAAAGGAATCTCTCAAAGCAGCAATATGAAAACTTCACTACTCCAAGCTCAGAGATGCTTGATCAAACTTTTGATAGACTTCAAAATCTTGTGAGTCAGTTAGAGCTTTTGGATGAAAAGCTTTCACAAGAAGATGTTAATCAAAAGTTATTAAGAAGTTTGTCACCTGAGTGGAACCACATGCTGTTGTATGAAAAATAAAAGCTGATTTGGATACAATGAGCATGGATGATATCTACAACAACCTCAAGGTGTATGAACCAGAAGTTAAAGGGATGTCTAGCTCAAGTTCAAGCACACATAACATGGCTTTTATGTCCTCTTCAAATAACAACACTAGCAGCACTAACGAAGCAGTTAATACTGCTCATGGAGTTTCTACTATTAGCACTCAAGTTAATGCTGCTAACTCTACAAATATTGATAACTCGAGTGATGTATGTTATTTGAGCTTTCTTACTAGTACACCAAATAGTCCCTCAACTTGTACATGAGGACTTGCAACAAATCTATCCAGATGACATGGAAGAGATGGATTTGAGATGGAAAATGACCATGTTGACTATGAGGGCAAGAAGGTTTTTGAAGAATACAAGAAGGAAGCTTACTATTAATGGCAATAAGACTATTAGTTTTGATAAGTCCAAAGAGGAGTGCTACAACTGCCACAAGAAGGGAAATTTTGCTAGGGAGTGTAAAGCTCCAAGAAATCAAGACAACAAGAACAAGGAAAGCTCAAAAAGGAGTGTGCCTGTGGAAACATCTACTTCTATAGATTTGGTGTCATGTGATGGTCTTGGTGGATATGACTAAAGTGATCAAGCAGAGGAAAGGCCTAATTATCCACTCATTCTTACTCATGCTTTAAGTCCTGACTCAGAGGTATCCCCAATGATTCTATTTGTTTAAAATCTTGTTTGAAAACTATTGAATCTCTTAAATCTTAAAATGATTAACTATTAAAAAATTTAAAGAAATCTGAGTTAATGGTTTTAGGTTATAAGATAGGTTTAAAGTCTGTAGAAGAAAAACTTGAAGTTTATAAAGCAAATGAGTCTGAATTACTTACATAGGATATTTAAAGGGCTTAAAATTTGAAAATTCATTTTAGGAGAAAAAACTATTAGAGAAGCTTAGGAAGAAGCTTGAAATGAGTTTTAAATAAAGAACAAGCTGCAATCAACTTAATGTAGATAAATTTGAACATGCATCTAAAAGTTTAAACAAGCTCATAGAGTGTCAGATAGTTGACAATTGCAAGAAAGGTAAAGTCAATGAAATTATAATGCAGTTCCACCTCCGCTACACCGAAATTCATTGCCTCCAACTCCTGACTTTGATCTTTTACTGGTTTAGATGAGTTTGTTAATGAGCCCTATAGTAGATACTGTAAAGGCAATGTCTAGTGAAGAAGGGGGAGCTAAGGTAGTTAGGAAGAACAATGTTGCCCATTATTAAAGAATGGGTGTAGATGATGATGAAATGGAGTGTCCTCAGCCAAAATTGAAAAGATAACAGTTAGGCCTAGTATTTCTAAGAAAGAGTTTATCAAATCTAAACAACAAGAAAAAACTGCTAGAAAAACTGTTAAACAAGTTGAGTAACATAAGGCAAACACTCTCACATCCCAAGGAGACAATCAAAGAATTGGAAAAATTATGATTCTCAAAAACTAGGAAGCAATTTTAGAAGTTAATTAAGGCTGTTATGTGTGAGGAAGCTTGATCATTTGTAGGTTGATTGCAATTACCATTAAAAATAGTTGCAAAATCAAAGGATGTAAACCTTTTAGAACAATGCTCAAGAAAGGTGAATCAATCAAAACTTTCTAAAAAGACATACCCCTATGCTAAACATAACTTAGTCCCAGAAGCATATGTAATGGAAGTCTGGTTTAGTATCAGTTAATACTGCTAAGCCAAGTTAATGTTGCTCACATCAAAAACAAACATGACTGCGCTAAGAACCAAATGCATATCTTTTCAAAACAGCACATTCAATTGTAAGTAGGCCTATTCATAGAACATAGCCATTTAAAAACAGTAATAATGAAATCAAAGGGTTAATGAACTGCTAGGGATAAAAAAATTAATACTGTTTAAGGACCAAAAGCAGTAGTTAATGCTGCCAGGCCAAAAGCAGTAGTTAATGCTGTTAAGAGAAATAATGTTAATGCTGTTAAGGTCTCAGCTTGTTGGGTTTAGAAACCAAAGACTAAAGTTTTAGACCATGTTTCTAAACACAACAGTGCATCAATCACCCTAAAGAAGTTTAATTATGTTGATGCACAAGGCTGATCCAAGTTAGTGATGGCTTGGGTCCCCAAAAGAAACTGATTTTCTTATCTAATGTGTAGGGCAATCCACAAATAGATTTACATGATCAAGGAGTGATTGATAGTGGATGCTCAAGGCACATGACAGGGAACATGTCCTATCTCACAAAATATGAAGAAATAGATGGAGGATATGTTGCTTTTGGAGGGAACCCAAAAGGAGGGAAAATTACAGGAAAAGGTACCATTAAAACTGGTAATTTAGATTTTGAAAATGTGTATTTTGTGAGAGAGTTAAAGTTTAATCTCTTTAGTGTTCACAAATGTGTAATAAAAAGAATAGTGTTCTTTTTAATGACACTGAATGTATTGTTTTATCTCCAAACTTTAAGTTAATTGATAAAAGTCAAGTTTTACTTAGAGTTCCTAGAAAGAACAATATGTATAGTGTTGATTTAAAGAACATAGTTACTAAAAGAGGTTTAACTTTCCTTTTTGCAAAAGCCACATATGATGAATCTAAACTTTGGCATACAAGGCTAGGACACTTAAACTTTAAAACCATGAATAAATTGGTTAAGATAAATCTTATAAGAGGTTCACCTTCCAAACTTTTTGAAAATGATCAAACCTGTGTTGCTTGTCAAAAGGGAAACAGCACAGAGCCTCTTGTAAGTCTAAAACAAAGAACTCAATCAGTCTTCCTTTACATTTGTTGCATATGGACTTGTTTGGTCTAACATTTGTAAAAAGCCTTATGAAGAAAATGTATTGCCTAGTTGTCACAGATGATTATAGTAGATTTACATGGGTTTTCTTTCTAGCTACTAAGGATGAGACTAGTGGCATTCTTAAGTCCTTTATAACAGGGATAGAAAATCTAGTAGATCACAAGGTTAAGGTGATTAGATGTGATAATGGGACTGAGTTCAAAAATAGAGAAATGAATTAGTTTTGTGAAAAGATGGGTATTTTAAGACAATATAGTGTAGCTAGAACTCCTCAACAAAATAAAGTTACTGAGAGGAGAAATAGGACACTAATTGAGACTGCTAGGACTATGCTAGATGATTCTAAGTTGCCAACTACTTTTTGGGCAGAAGCATTTAATACTGCTTGCTATGTGCAAAATAGAGTGTTAGTAGTTAAGCCTCATAACAAGACCACATATGAACTCTTTCATGGTAGAACAATAACTTTAAGTTTTATGAGACCATTTAGGTGTCCTGTTACCATTCTTAATATCATAGATCACTTAGGCAAATTTGATGGTAAGGTTGATGAAGGTTTCTTTATTGAATACTCTTTAAACAGTAAAGCCTTTAGAGTATTCAATATTAGAACAAGGATAGTGGAAGAAAACTCGCATATTAGGTTTAGTGAGAGTACACCTAATGTTGTAGGTAGTGGACCAGATTGGCTATTTGATATTGATGCACTAACAAGAACAATGAATTATGAGCCAATTGTTGCAGGTACATAGTTTAATGGTTTTGTAGGTACAAAAGCAAGTGACAATGCAGGTCAAGCGAGAAAGGAGACAAAACCTGTCAAAAATTACATTTTGCTACCATTATGGCCTGCTGATCCACCATATTCCCAAGATCCAAAGAGTTCTCAAGATGATGGATCCAAACCTTCAAGTGATGATGAGAAGAAGGTTGATGAAGATCCAAGAAAAGATAGTGAAAGTATTGATCAAGAGAAGGATGATAATGTTAACATCACTAACGATGTTAATGCTGCTAGCACAAATAAAGTTAATGTTGTTGGTGGAAAAATAAGCATTGAACTTCCAGATGATCTAAATATGCCTGCTTTGGAAGAAATAAGCATATTTGACCTCTCAAGAGATAATGAAGATGTTGGTGCAGAGGCTGACATGAACAATTTGGATACAACAAACCAAGTCATTCCTATTCCAACTACAAGAATTCATAAAGATCATCCTCTCAATCAAGTGATTGGAGATTTGCAATCAGCTACACAAACAAGAAACTTGTCAAAGAACTTAGAGGAACATGGGTTTATTAGTACTATTCAACAAAGAACAAACCATTAAAACCTTCAAAACTGCTTGTTTGCTTGCTTTTTATCACATGAAGAACCTAAAAAGGTAATTCATGCATTGAAGAATCCAAGCTATATAGAGGCTATACAGGAAGAGCTTCTATAATTCAAGTTACAAGAAGTTTGGACTTTGGTGGATTTACCTAATGGAAAAGGGCTAAAGGCACCAAATGGGGTTTTAGGAATAAAAAAGATGAAAGAAGAATTGTGATAAGAAATAAAGCAAGATTCGTTGCTCAAGGGTACACACAAGAAGAAGGGATTGGCTATGATGAATTCTTTGATCCTGTTGTAAGAATTGAAGCAATTAGGCTATTTTTAGCTTATGCTTCATTTAAAGATTTTGTGGTGTATCAAATGGATGTAAAAAGTGCTTTTCTCTATGAGAAGATTGAAGAAGAGGTGTATGTATGTCAACCACCAGGATTTGAAGATCCAGACTTTCCTGATAGAGTATACAAGGTTGAAAAAGCACTGTATGGACTACATCAAGCCCTAGAGCTTAGTATGAAACCTTGTCAATATATCTGTTGGACAATGAGTTTTAAAAAGGGGAAATTGACAAAACCTTATTCATAAAAAGGCACAAAGGTGATATTTTGCTGGTCCAAGTTTATGTGGATGATATCATCTTTGGTTCAACAAAGATGCTTTGAAATCTTTATCCCCTCGAAGCCTAAAGTCATGCCATCTCTTAGTTCGTTCTTTGTAGATTTGGGTGTTTTCATACGCGTCATCTCTTAGCACCATTAATTCATTAAGTTCTATGAAATGGTTTTTTACAGCAGCTGTGAGATCCATATTACATTGTTTTAATGCCCAATATGCTTTATGTTCGATCTCCACAGGTAGGTGACAAGATTTTCCATAAACCAATCTGAAAGGGGTACATCCAGTGGGTGGCCTGGTAGGTATTCCTGAATGCTAATTATGCGTCGTAAGCTTATCTAACACAATTCTTGCAGGGTTATACCTAACCGATCTTTCCAGAATAGTTTTATAGCTCTATTGGTCACTTCAGTCTGTCCGTTGGTTTGAGGATGATATACAGTAGATAACTTATGAGTCACTCCGTATTTTTGCAAGGCTTTTTCTAATTGAGAGTTACAAAAGTGTGTCCCCCGATCGCTAATCAAAGCTTTAGGAACTCCGAATCTTGCGAATAGCTTCCTCAAAAACCTAATTACAACGCGAGCATCATTTGTAGGAAGAGCTTGAGCTTCCACCCACTTTTAGACGTAATCTACTGCTACCAATATATATTTATTTCCCTTTGAGTTTGGAAAGGGCCCCATAAAGTTTAGTCCCCATATGTCAAATATGTCACATACCTGAATGTTGTTTTGTGGCATCTCACTTCTTGATGATATGTTTCTTGATCTCTGACATGCATCGCACCTCATTACATAATCTTTGGCATCTTTAAAGAGGCTAGGCCAATAAAATCCAGATTCATAGACTTTCCTTCCGGTAATTGACGCATTATGATGTCCCCCGGTTAGTCCAGAATGATAATGCTCTAAGATATCAAGGATTTCGTTCCCAGCAACACATCTTCTCATCACATTGTTCGAGCACAACTTGAATGCATATGGTTCGTCCCAAAAATAATTCTTAACTTGAGAGAAAAATCTTCTTCTTTTTTCAGGTGTCCAATTTGACGGTACAATCTTTCCAACAATATAGTTAATATAATAACCGCATTACCAATGTTCTCATAGTTTATAACACCGCTTTCAATATCATATGATGCTCGTCAGGAAATTCATCAGTTATTTCTTCCTCCATGAAGGTTCCTAAATCGGGGTTCTTAAGTCTTGACAAATGATCCGCAGCTAAATTCTTTACCCCTTTCTTATCTTTAATCTCAAAGTCAAATCCTTGGAGAAGTAGAACCCACCTAATGAGCCTTGGTTTTGCGTCCTCTTTACTAAATAAATACTTTAAGGCAGAATGATCAGTGTAGTCAACAGTTTTTGATAAGACAAGATATTGACGAAACTTATCGAAAGAGAAAACAACTATGAGAAGTTCCTTTTCCTTGGGCATTATTCAAAGTTTTACTGGCATAATAAATTGGCTTGAATTTTCCATCAATTTGTTACCCCAAAACAGCTCCAACAGCAAAGTCACTAGCGTCACACATCAATTCGAAGGGCACGTTCCAATTGGGAGATATTATGATAGGCGCGGTGGTCAGTTTTTCTTTCAAAATGTTAAATGCCTTTTTGTAATCATTAGAAAAATCAAACTTTGCGTCTTTCATCAAAAGCTGGGTCATTGGTTTAGAGATCATGGAAAAGTCTTTTATGAACCTTCGGTAAAACCCAGCATGCCCCAGAAAACTTCTAACTCCCTTTACGTTAGTTGGGTATGGTAATTTAGCTATCACATTGATTTTTTTCTCTATCAACTTCAATTCCTGCTCCAGAGATTTTATGTCCTAAAACTATCCCTTCTTTTACCATAAAATGACATTTTTTCCAATTTAGCACAAGGTTGGTTTCTTCACATCTAGCAATCATTCTATCTAAGTTAGCCAGACAGCAATCAAAAGAGTTACCAAACACCAATAAGTTGTCCATGAAAACTTCTATAAAGTCTTCCACCATGTCGTGGAAGATAGCTATCATGCATCTTTGAAAAGTGGCAGGAGTATTGCATAATCCAAACGGCATTCGTCGGTAAGCGAAAGTCCCATAAGGACAGGTGAAGGTAATCTTTTCTTGATCCTCCAGAGCGATTGGTATTTGGAAAAATCCTAAAAATCCATCAAGCAAATAAAGTAAAAAAAAAAAAAAAGTTTAAAAAAATAAACAAAATTCAAATTCCACGTAAACGTTCTAACATTTGGTCAATGAAAGGAATGGGAAAATGGTCTTTTCGAGTTGCATCATTAAGTTTACAATAATCAATGCACACCCTCTATCCAGTAACTGTTCAGAAAGGGATTAATTCATTATAATCACTTAAAACTACAGTCATCCGTCCATTTTTAGGCACAACATAAATAGGTCTAACCCATGAATTATCTGAAATTGGATAAATTAGCCCGGAATCAAGTAGTTTCACAATTTCATTTGTCACAACATCTTGGACCTTCGGATTTAGACGCCTTTGGGGTTGGATGACCCGTTTGTATTCATCTTCCATCAAAATCTTGTGTGTACAGTATGACAAACTGATTCCCTTGATATCTAACATTTTCTAAGTAATTGCCCCTTTTCGTCTCTCCAATACTTGTAGAAGTGAAATTTTCTCTTTTTCAGACAATTCGGATGAGACAATAATGGGAAAGGATTTGTCTCCATGAAGGTATGCGTATTCTAAGTGTTGAGGTAGATTCTTTAGCTTTGGTTTCTTCTTATCGTTCTCGTTAGAACTGGATGAATAAAGGTGTTCACTTTTAACATCATCGCCATTTGTAGTTTCCTGCGTAACTAGATACGGCGTATTGGCAGAGTTGATACGCCGTATCGAGTTTTCTGAATCAGCCCTATTCTTTTTATTACTACCGGTAGATTCACAGCATTCTAGGTCTGATTGATCAATTGATTTTTCTAGTCCCCTTGATAAAAATAAGTCAGGCTCTTCATTTGGTAGTAATTCCTGAGCTTCATCGTTGATCGTTTTGTCAAAATCATTAATCCCATAACATTCATCGTCTTTAGTTGTTGGTATTTTAGTTGATTGGTCTACGTCAAAGATTATTTCATCATCCCCCACTCTTAGTGTTATCTTTTTATTGAATACGTCAATCATAGCTCGAGCGGTTTCCAAGAATGGTCTTCCTAAAATTATAGGAACTCTTGAGTCTTCGGGCATATCTAGGATAACGAAATCTATAGGAAGGACGAATTTATCTACTTAAATGAGCACGTTTTTGATTATTCCTCTCGGATATTGGATCCACCTATCTGTAAGTTCCAAACTCATTCTAGTAGCCTTCGGTTCTCCCAAACCAAGTTTCTTGTACATCGTATATGGCATTAAGCTTATGCTAGCTCCAAGATCTACTAATGCATTATCAATATGTAATTGGCCAATGTCGCAAGGAATAGTAAAACTCCCTGGGTCTTTCTCCTTTGATGGGAGCTTGTTTAATAATACGGCATAGCATCTTTCGTTCATAAAGATTTTGCAAGCTTCTTCCAGTCTGGCTTTGTTAGTTAGCAAACCTTATAGAAATTTAGCATACTTCGGCATTTGAGCTAATGCTTCGATGAAAGGAAAATTGATGTAGAGTTGCTTCAGATTTTCTAAAAACTTCTTCTGTTGAGCCTCATCTTTTTCTTTTCTCAATCTTTTGGGGAAAGGAACTGGTGGTGGTTGAGTACTCATTTGATATTTGAACAATAGGTTCGCTGTTATCTATGTAGATCATTAGTAAGGTCCTTCGTTTGATCACGGCTTTTCTGGTCAACTACACAGGTCCTTTTGGTAGCACATTGTGTCGTTATCATGAACCACTAAGTCATAGTTTTTCCACCTCTAGTAGTTACTCCCTTAACATCGCAATCTATCATCAGAAATTATTATTACTTGTTTAATAACTCTTGTACCCTAAATCTAAGCTCAATTAGTGAATTATTCCTTTCCTTAAACAAGAGCTCATTGTTAGTTTGGAAGTCATAAATGAATGCCCTCATTTAACTTAAGTTTCCTGTTTCCCTTTGTCAAGTGACTTGTTTTAACATCTCTTTCCATTGTCAGGGCTTCTTCTGGGTAGATAAAATGATATGGACGTAGTCTGGATTCTGTTCCTGAAAAGTAAGACATGATGCAAAGTAAAGCTATTCTAGAAAAATAGATTTGTAAAAAAAATACGCCGTATTCAAGGAGGCGAATACGTCGTATGACAAATCAGACTGGATACGCCGTATCTAAAGGGCTAGATACGCCGTATCGAACTTAACAGAATACGAAAACAAACAATTAAATAACCAAAATAATATACTAATCTAAATTACACTAATCCTAAGGGTTAGATCTAATCTAATGTTAACAACCAAAATATCAAATAAAAATCAAGATTAATTTTCACTCCCCGGCAACGGCGTAAAAAACTTGATGTGTCGTTGTGTGGTGTATAACTTATTGATTCAAGTTTTAAATTTATATTTTGCCGACTAAACCAAAAACAACACTTTAACGGGCAGTGTACCCAATCGATAGTAGTTTCGTGGTAAGTAGGGTGCGAACATATGAAGCGAGGTTAAATCTATCAATTTAATTAATATCTTGGTTATCTAATCTATGTTAATTATACTTTATTCTAAACCTATGTTAAACCTATGTCAGTCTAATATCCTAATTCTAACGGAAAATGGGGGTTTTCAGCCTGAGAGACTGATACGGTTTGGTTGGTGACTTCAATCAATTCAAGGTACTTAAACCACATGTTCCCTAAAGGAATCCAAAAAGCCTTGCAACAAACTGGGTAAATCTTATCAACCAGAAATAATGGAATCAGGAGGTGATACTTAAGTATAATATCATATTCCACCGCTGACATATGTTGACCTAGCCCATCTATGGAGATAACTAGTAGAAAATCCTGAGCATGTGGTGCACGTAGACACTCAAAAACTGCTTTCTGCCTCATAGTCATGTCAAAGTGGACTTCCATATCCTTGACCATTTCACTAAAAAGGGCACTCGTCAGTGTTTGTTGGGTTTTAGAGGAGGCGGTGTCCTTTTTTGTAAAATAGCTAAAATCAAAGCTTGGAATCGTATCACGAAGACAATCAAGAGCAGAAACATAATCATCGTCCATACCACATAATGCCACTATCACGTAAGATATGGTCTTGTAGCACCCAAGATTAGGCCCTCGAGGCCACGAAAGCATAACAGGAAGCCACTTTTGCCGAGTACGGTTTCAAAAAGAACGTACTAACCGACACCTATTTGGTAAACCATCATCGGGTTAAACCTAATGATTTATATCCCCAACTTCTAACCATCAACTTATATATGTCAAACCTAAATGAGTTACTAAATAGTATGTTGAATAGTAACTATGAAAATAGTATCACGCCCTAACAATACAACATTCGACACTTTCTCTGGCGACATTTGGTTGCTTTTGCCAGGGACATGTCGCCAAGGAAAGTTTTCCCCGAAGACAAGACGTCGGCAAGCCAACCTCAGGGAGGCTGTGTTGGTATGCGTTTCCCTGACGCCGACATGGGCCCCACACAATTTTTAGTCAAACGATCTATGGTTTTGGCAAAACTTTTCTCCGACGACATGTCGCCGGGAAAAGTTTGCAATTAACTAAATAAATAAATAAATGATTAATTACTTATACTCAACTAAAGTCAGATATAAGGAAACTTTTCTCCGACGACATGTCACCGGGGAAAGTATTACCATAGTCAACTATGGAGAATACTTTCTCGGTAACATGTCGCCGAGGAAAGTGTTCACCAGATTGACTTTGGTTGACCCGGGTAACACTTTCCCTGATGACATGTCGCCGGCCCCTAGTAAAATCCTGCTGCACAGCAACCTGCAATGGTCGGCCGTTTTCCAAATTTTTTCCAGGAAGTTTTCCCGTAAAAAATCTACCAAACCTAAACATAACCTGTACATAACCACAAAACAAGCTATACACGACCAAAATACATTACAATTTGTACACAACCACAAAACATTATAACAGGTCAAGAACGACTTTGTTTATATAATTATAGTTAGGTATATATAATATATATATATATATATATATAAAAACAGTATATATATATATAATATATATATATGATATAATAATAGTATATATATATATATAATAATGCTAAACACCACAAAAACTGTCTAAAACATTACAACGCCTACAAAACATGGGCGTTCAATACAAAACGGGCTGTCTAGCCACAAAACTTATAATATTCGCAAGATACAAGTTAACAAAAGTTTAGATAACATGTTCTAAATGTACAAAACTATATACGGGTCACCAAAATATGCTTCAAGACATAAAATAGCATATACGTACCCATATATAACATGTCCTAAATGTCATCCCCAATCCTCAAGCCAGACTCATCATTAATACAGAAATCAGAACAAAACAGAGAAAGAGAAATCAATCCCCACCCCCACCACTCCCACTCCCGCGCCCCTACCAATCTCGCTATGTGAACCAAGCTGCGTAAGCAGCTGGGACATCTGGTCATCAAACCTGACTACCCCCCTCAGCAACTCGAGCTCCCGCCTGGTTCGCTTAGCCTCTTCTTTAGCTTCATCAATCATCTTGTCCCTCGAGGTGAGCATCTCATCAATCTCAGCGTCGATGTACATACCTCGAGGCTGATAGCCAAAGATGGCGGTCGTGCCATTTCTTGCTAGAACCCTACTAACCTCGGGAATGTGCCCTCGCTGCTTGCCCTTTTCTAACCAGGAAAAGTATCTCCTCCTCAGTGTAGGGAACACCCAAAGGCGTATTGGATCCTAGATCCCTCGGCCTCAACATCTCCTTTTATGTAGTGACAAAAAAATAAGAAAAGTAATATATTAGTCGGATTACTACATGATGTCTCAACAAATCATTAAAGCGCGTGTTTTGAAAAAAACAATACTTACATATTGAATTTGGGCCTCTTCTTATGCAAATACGTCATCATAAGTGTAAGTGTCGAAGAAGGTCGATATGAGGGACGGGTATTCATGGGTCTCGAAGCTCTCCATCTGTACATACACACGTATATAAGATGAAATAAATTAAAAACAAAAAATCATAACACACCATGTATATAATGAACGATATATATGTAAAATAATTATAATGTGTCTTACGTGCTGATCTCGAAGGGCAGCCAATGAGCAGGTTCCCTGCCGGCAAAAGACCATGCTCTTTGCTTGGTTTTGAGCATTTTGTGCGGCTCGGGTAACGTGCTTAGGGTCAAGCCAAAAGTCAATCTGCTTATCTCATTGTGACTATACATGTTCAGGGGAGGTCAGGATCTGATGCTTTCCACATCACGCATCTTGCCGGGTTTGACACTCCAATAGGTACGCTTTAAGTAGGACTTGTTATCGGCGTAAACCTTGGCGAAATGCTGCTTGATTCCCTTCTCGATGTTAGACCGTAGCTTGGAGCGCATTTGGGGCGCCAAGTCAAAGTTTTGCTGCAATTAGATATAGAGATATAAATAAATAAACAAATTTAGATAAATATACACATTTAAATAAATGAATACGATAATAAAATAATATAAAAGGAAAATGAAATAACTGACCATGAGCCATCCCATGATGTGCGCCCTATTGGACTTCTCGATGGAGCGCCAGGAAGGGTAGTACACCGGGAACTCCCTGACGAGTTTCTGACAAGGTTACTCCACTGCGTAGAGTTTTGGCTGACATGAAGCATCGTTCCTTTATCGTTATACTCAAAACTGGTCTTTAGCGGTCCATATTTATCCATGCATTTCTTGAGCCTGAGCTTCCTGGTTTATTTGCGTACACCCGTCCTTCCTTCATCTCTGCTGCCTCCCCTGCCTCTCCTGGTTGCTTTTCAGCCTCCCACACCTACAAATTCAAGTGAGTGATAACGTCATAAAAGTTTAAGGTAAGCAAATTCAAGTTATTAAGTTTATGTTTATATTAAAATGATCTAGAAATTCTTACATCGGCAACAGGTGCCAATCAGACGTGAAGGGGGACGAGATAGGTCATCACCGCCACCGTCACTACCGTGACTGCATGCTACTACTGATGATATCTGTACAAGTACAAGTAGAATAACATATAGAAACTCATGAAAAAATTAAAATAAGCATGCACACATTCAAATACATACACATTCAAATAAATAAACACATTTAAACAATCCATAACAATTTTATTTATTCAAATAAGTGTCGTATTACAAGTTACAATTCAAGATCAATCTTCCTCATTACTAGAATAAACAATAGTCGCAGCTTTATCATCATCATCATCATCATCATCATTGATGACGCACCCTCCTCTCTAGCTCAAAGGCCTCCTCTTCGAGCTCGAACGGGATCTTCTTCCCAAATGTACTATTGTATCTTCGTATAGTTTCGAGTTGCGTAAAATCATCTTCGAGATGATTACCAGCATGGGAATCTGCCATGCGAAGACCTTAACCCTTCGCAGTGAGGCCTTCGATGAAACTTGGGCAAAGGTCAGACTTGTTCAAGTCAATCACCCATGATCTCCCTCTCTATATAAGCTTTCCTGCCAAGATAGAGAACGTGGCACACAGTTCCTGGAATCATACCTTAAATCGTGGGGCACCCCCACGATCACTGGCATTTGTGCTAGGCCTTGTTCCATCTCATATCTACACCTATAAATAGATGGAAAGGTCTCAAGGTACGGCTAAGACCGACATACATACTTATTTACTCTACTTTACATTATAAAACACATACATACTCTCACGCCGAAGGTGATTCGCAGGGATACCCCATGCGCTTCATTTAACGTAGTGTTTCTATTTGTGTTGACACAAGTTATCTAAGACTTGGCAATCTTGAAATCACCACAAGAACTCTTCGATCCCTTCAAAGCCTGATCGTGCCCATATTTGCATAATCAGTGGCGTCATCCATGGGACCCGCAACTGTTAGTCCTATTTCAACCAAGTCAAATAACCTCCAAACCAATTTACCTACTTTTACGGCATGACTAACAAAAGAGATATGATGCTACCGCCAGGTTTCTCGACACCACCTCAAATACCAAATATTAACACCAGTGAAAGACCCCCTGTGACTACCACCGTATTTTCCGCCACTACTCCTGAAAACATGCTATTTGCTTGTTGTGTTTCTACTTCGGCTAATCCTAACCCTATGATTAGCCCTGCTTTATTAGAGGCTAACTATGAAGTTCTTGAATCTCTCCTAAGAGAGCGATGAAGACAGATACGTAATAAAGACCTCTGAACTGAACTGGATATTTCAGTGAGGACTATGATGAAGAGCGAGAGATGGAACCAAGGCCTGGGCCAACTAGGAAAGCTGCTCCATCCCTCTGAATGAGGTCTCTTGGGATTCGTAGGCAGTGAGAAAGAGTAGTAGGGATTGAATAAGCGTCCGAAACAAGAAGATAGTGAGGGCAAGAAAAATGCTAAATGTATGTAGTAAGCCTTTGGAGATTAAAGCAAGGGAAAATGAAAACAGGGGGATGAATCTTCCCCCACTCTTGGCAGCTTACTTAGGGAGAAACGAAAGCGGTCAACCCCTGCGATCCTCTTTGACCTCCGTATACGGGGGCCATCAACCTTCGACTAACATAGGGGGGAATATCCCTCCTAACGGTATGCTTCTCTTACACCATGCCTAACCTTTTATACCTAGTAGTTTACATATACCCACAGATTTATGGTTTCTCAGATAATACCTACTCCCAACCAACTGTGGGCATTGTAAATGAGGAACCTTCGAGTTTCCCTGTTCTAGGCTCCAGAATGGTTAATCCCCTGCTGGGTGGTTGATCCCAAACCTAGATCGATTCCTTATGTTGTCTAAGATTAAATTACCTTGGATAAATCCAAAATAACTTGTTGTAGAAACTTTGTATGTATATTAAAGTGTATGCGGAATCTACACCTTAATACCTAGAAGTATTATGAATAAAATAGTAATCTTAAACAAACAAAGATATAACCAAAATGCTTTCAATATTATTAGATCAATATTACGAGAACTCTTAATTTATTACTAGAGGTTACAACCTTAAACTTTTCTCTTAATCGACCTTGGACAACTATGAAGACTTATATGCAAAACTGATGATGATGTGATATCTCAACTAATGCCCTAGAGCCTCCTTTTATAGACTAAGGAGTCCTAGTCGGCTTACAATACATTCCTAAGATATCTTAATCTTTTTTTTAACAGTAAACCTAATCTTCTAAATAAATACATTTATGTGAATTTGAATACATAAATATCTCAATACTTAGTCTTCACAATAATCTTGTTTCTCTAAACAATCTATTATCTCTTTAATTTCATCTTATCATACCTCTTGACATAGAAACCTTCAAAAAATTGTAATCCTTTCACCAGCAGCACTAATAAACATAAGCAGTAGTAACATTAGTACTAGCAGTACTAAATATATACTAACAGATAGTACTTAGATACTAGCAGTCTTAACATTTATATACTAGCAAGCACTAACTACTTAGTTTATTTTAGACTTCAACACTGAGCAGTCTTAATTTCAACTAACAGCAGTAACTTTATGGTATCAGTACTAAATTATACTAACAGTAGTAACTAGCAGTGGTAACATTATACTGCCAGTACTAACTACTTAGCATAATTTCCATTATGTACCTGAGCAGTAGTAACTTCTAAGAATCCATGAAGTCTTTTAAGTCCCAACAATCCTCCCCTAAACTTGATGTTTCATCTTCTAAATCTTCAAGTTTCTTCTTTAAAAGTCTCATTATACTCTAGAAGATGCATTCAAACCTCTTATAGACCTTTTTGCCTATTTACCATAAGCTTAAGTAGTTTAATAGCACATCTCATTTGATATCAGTTTGGAAGATTCTTAGTTAGCATATTTGGTGAAGGTTATTGGTGAGGGAATATCTCTTTTCATCAAAAAACTTAAAAAAGTGAAGATTGTCAAACCCTTACAAAGTAGAGATCCAGATTAATCAATTCAACTTCCAAATGGTCACCCTATATCCTTGTAAAATTCTTCCCCCCCCTCCATACATCACTCCTTTTGTCTGGTTCAAACATAACTTTCAAATCTCCTCACAACAACTCTTTCAAGTTCATTTTAGCCTGGAATCACCATACTATACCTTTACTATCCCTCCAAAAGCTTTCCAATCTTCTCTATCTATTCCTTGTATTAATCCTTAACTATTAAAGAGTATCTCTTGGAACTTCCATCTGCTCTTATCAACTAATAATGTATCAGCATACCTTCTTTAAGAAGCTTGTAATCAATAATCACTGGTAATTTGGTAGCAAGTGGTATAGCATCAATTGCTATATCTTTATCCTTTTTAATCACCAAAAGCTTCTTTAGCTCAGCTTCATCAACTTCATCTGACTCTTTTTCTTTTTCCACTTTTTGTTTCTTTGAGGATTCTTGTTGTTGTTCTTTCCCTGCTCTTTTCCTTCCAAGCATCTTCTTTCTGCTGCTTTTAGCTGTCTCCTCACTACCTTCTACCTTCTTTTCTTTGCTTTCCTGTACCTCAGAACCCATAGCCACAAAGGTATTTACCCTCTTCATTTCCTTATCAAACAACTTTTGAATTTCATCAAAACTCTTTCCCTTTAGCTGTTTGTATGTGTATCCACCCATGTGCTTAAGATAAGTAGACATTTGAGTTCTCTTTTGTGCCTTGGTAGGAGGTCTGTTTCTCTTTTCTTGTGCTCTGAGTGCAGCAAAATGTTTTCTTCTTTTCTCCATTAGTTCCATAAATAGTTTTCCTTTTTCCTCATCTGTCAACTCCTCTCTTTCTCTTGATTGGAGTCTCTCAGCCAGCAATCTATCAGCCTCCATCATAGCTTGTGTATTTTCCCATGACTCAATCAATGCTATGTTGGCTTCTTCTTCTTGTTTCCTTGCTAGCTTTTGCTCTTCTATTAATTCAGCATCCAACTTAGCTTGAATATCTCTTGCAATTTGTTCATCAAGAGCAATTTGATCTTTTCTCTTTAAAGGAACTTCAGGCTTAATCATAATACCTTTTTTATTTATATTTAGACTTGAAGGTTGTGTCTCTTAATGGAGCTCTAAACTCACATTGGTTTTTTTTTTTGGGTTTTGGCTCCTATACTTACTACCCCTCTAGCCTTGGGTCTTGTAGTTGTTGTTGTTGTAGCAACAGTAGTAACAACTTTAGGCTTAGCTGCTTTAATCTGTATAAGTGTCTAAGCCAAAGTGATTTCCTTAATAGTTGTAGGAGCAGCACTATCTTCAACACTAGCAGTAGTAACTGCTTCACCAGCAGTACTATCATCAGGCTTAGTACTTTGTTCATCTTTCTCATCAACTTTAGCTTCCACAGGCATCTCATCAGCATCCAAAACTCCAGTATCAAACATCAATTCATCATCCTGTCTTTCTTGAGTTTCATCAACTAAAGTTACCTCAACATCAGCATCAATATCTGCAATACTCCTCCCCTATTTGGATGCATCTTCAGGAGCACCCAAACTCTCCTGATCTTCAGAGGACTCAACTCTCCTAGACATACCAACTTTCCTGAGTCTCTTCAAACCTGTAGGTCTTGACATTTTCTTCCTTTCCAACCTTTGGATCCTCTTCTTCAAAGCAGTAATTTCCTTTGCTTGAGCTTCCTTTGGTTTTTCTAAATCAAGAACTTGTGTTTACAATTTGGTACATAAAACCATCAAATCAGTTAGTTGCATGCTATCCTCACCACTAGGTTGTGGATCATTGGAAGGTGTAGGTACACTTTCCTCATGCTTTGTCTCATCTTGAGGAACCTCTGCCTCCTGTCTCTAAGCCTTCTTAGATGGTTGTTTCTTCTTGGGTTGGGAAGATGAAGATGGTTGATCAATAATGGGTATTTGAGTGGAATCAATTGGATGATCTGAATCCTCACCCACTTCTTCAGAGACTTGAACCATCATAGTATCAAATAAAGGTGTTATTCTCCCAAAAAAATCCTTTCTAGCTCTCTTCATATTGGCAAAAACTTTCTTTGTGTGAAAGGGATTAACAAAAATCTTCTTGTGAGTTGATATATTACCAAGTTGTTGATTAATGAAAACTTGTAGAAAACGTAGATACATCAAGAATTTAACTCCTCTATCTAAGTGTTTCACCATTGCATCAAAGATGTACTTAGACAGATTAAACTTCTGATTTGTTGCCAAGCATATGATCCAAGAAGCCATAGAACTACTGAACTCATTCCATGCAGTGGATTTGGCACTTAAGCATTGTGTAATAGTGTGAATGAAATACTTCCACTATGGAGAGAAAAAGGCTTTATAAAAAGTAAGCTTTTGAGAAGACTTTTCATACCCCATACGTGCCAGTTCTTCAAAAATATTAGCAGTTGGAAGACAATCAGTACCTTCTGCATCATCTAAGTAAAGATCTTTCCGAATGCATGACTCCGTAACAATAACCCTCTTCTTATCAACTAGGACTTGTAACTGACGCACTCCATTAACTGTCTGAAACTTGGAAGTTGCCCAAAATTATTCAATACAAGATGTGTAGATGATTGGATTGACTGTTAAAGCATAATGAACAGAACGTGCCTCAGGACAGTCAATTATCTCTGCAAACCCATCACTTTCTTTGGGTTTTTCCAAGAACGCGACCACATTGTGCGTTTCAGCAAACTTAGGGCTTGACATAATGATGAATTTGATGATCAAAGATGAAAATTGAATTAGGGTTTATGGTTAGAGAGCTTTTGAATAAGTGAAATCGAATAAAGAAGTAAATGAAACCCTTAATCGAAGTATTTATAGAATCACCCTCAACAGCAGAAACTTGAACTGGCAGCATTAACATACGCTTAACAGCAGAAACAAATACGGGCAGTACTAATTTAAGCCTAACAGCATTAACTTAAGCTTAGCAGCATTAAGTTGAAACTGAGCAGCATTAAGAAGAATACACCAGTAATCATTCAATTTTCATTCCAATAAACAACTTTCATCATCTAATTTGATTCACACAAACTCTCTTTCTGTTTTTATATGACAGTTGTGTACAAAATTCCATCAATTCCAATAAGTTTCATACTGTCCTCCCCACTTCCAAGTGTGTAACCTCTTAAGAGAGGAGGATCAATAGACTGTTTAGATGTAATCTCAAACCTAGTTTGAGCATTCACATCCCCAATATGGTATCTTGGCACCTAGGACCACTACCTGAACTAATTCCCTAAGGAGTTGATTCATTAAGTGTTGCCATAGATTGGGTATTATTTAATGTTACCACTGTCCTGCTTTGCTTCTTAGCTAGAAGCAATAGTGGCAGCCCTTTCCATTTTGTCACCCAACTCCTTATGGACAGCTTCATCACAAACCTTTGTCAGGGGGGGCACTAGACTGAGGTATCTTGGTGTCCCGACCTCTTTAGATATGCCTAGATGTGTTTGGATACTTT
>BQNB010048172.1:2862-36123 GCA_026074375.1 Tanacetum coccineum | reverse complement strand
TCATAAGTACTGCCAACTAGATTCCGCATAGTTGACAGTATATCAGTGTTTCATTAAGGAATAACGATCCTACAAAAAACAACTTTTCGCGCCTTTTCTTTTCTTTTTATAACGTTGTTTGACCCAGGGTCAAGGGTTTGACTTGGGCCCGGGTTTTATAATAAAGGATTGGGCTTGGTGATTTATTTGGGCTCGGGATTGTTAAAGGGATTTAAGGGTTTTGGTTATAAGGAGTTAACGACCGTTAGTCTTTATAATAAAAAGACTAACGGTGTTAGGGTTTTAAGGACTTTTGGTGAAAATTATTTAACATTAAGGGTATTTTGGGAATTTTGAGGGTTTTTTTGTCTTTTGTGAGTTGACCATTGCTGACCAAGGGTTGACTTTTGATCTTTTTGCTATCAAACTCCCGGCTCTTGTGCACTCTTTCCATTCTTGTGTTCGTGTTTGCCCGGTTTTGACCGTTTTCTTGTGATTTTTGCAATACCCGTACCTACACATTCACAAACAACAAAATACACAAATACAAGCATATTTTTGCACATTTTGATCATTTAAGGGCCATTTTTGGTATAATAAAGATATGTGATTTCTCACATATCAAAATTCCCCAAACTAAGTGATTGTCGTGTCCTCACGCAATATTATATGCCCTAAAACCAAATACCTCAAAACTTCCCCAAACTAAATCTTTGGAAAGTAGCAAAGACTTTTGTGGGGAGAGTTAAGAAATCACAAGCTTTAAAACACCCTATTTTCCCATTTTTCAAAACTTTTTCCATTTTTTAGCAACTACCTAGAATATTCCGACTTTCGTTATTTCCATAACTGTTAGGGATCATAGAACAAGATGCATTTCGATCCGAGAATGCCCCAAAAAGGATAAATTCATCGTCCCCGACTTTTCACTTGCTCCAAACCAAGCTTAAAACGAAATCACCGCTAAATATCAGTTAAGATGCTAACACTACTCATATTTACAACTTGTAAACTTTTCACTCCCAACAATTAATATATCTTAGGTGAATGTGCTATTTTGAATTTCAACCATGGATCAACGTTTTGCAAAATTCTATGTTTTCACGTTCTACTCGAGAATAATGAGTTTGAAGGCGAGATCATCCCATGTAGCGACTTTTGTCTCGGCACATCCTAACCTTGGGGCTAAGTGACCAGGCTTTTGACACCCCACAGAGACTAGTATCGGGACTCACGGACCTTAGGTTTCAAAAACTCTCAAATACCATCAAAAAAAATTAAAATTAAATGTCAAAGTTCAAAAGGATATTTTTAAATTTTACCAAAAGAATCTAATTAGTATACTCACGTAATATATTACATTTATGCAATTGTAACCCTCGACCTTTTAGAAGGTTGCAACATCGGTTGTAAGCCGGCAAGATGCAGCAAACTTTTATCAGTCTTGGAATTTTATTCTTACTGTGGGCTTTCTTTAAAAGACTACCACATCGGTTGTGAGTCGGCAAGATGTAGTAAACTTTTATCAGCCCACAGTTTATATTTATTGTATTTTTTCATTTTTCATCATTTTTCATATATAATAATAATTTTTTTTATTTTTTTTATATTTTATATAGAGAAGACTTCTTTTTGAAAAATTCAAGTATAAGTTTGAACTAAGACTAACATTTTTGCTATTAATTACATAAAAATTGTTGATTTAAGTTTAATCTCCAAAAATAGCACGTATATTAATCCGGTTAAGAGCTTATGGGAGAAAAAGCCACAAATTACATACATGAGCTCTTAAGATTTCCAACTAATCCTTGTTTAGCATTCCACTCATAATTGACACTATCATTTTTTGTTTTTCGTGAATTTTCACGAACGCTTAGCCTAAAAGTTAAGGGACAAGCTAGAGCTCAACATGCTCGATCGGGTCAAAATTTATTCTTATTCTACCCAGTAGGAAAGTCAAAATTGTGACAAAACACTTATTTTATTTTTGAAAATTTTTAAATTTTTTCATATTTTTAAAATTTTGGCGGGAAAACGGGGTACGTGAGAACAACGGGCAAAGGTAGGTAAGATTATATCAAAGATATACTACCCCATACTAAAATTAAACATTGTCCTCAATGTTTCCTAGCCTAAGACTTAAAAACCCCATACTAGAACTCAAAAAGTCGAATGCATAATCCAAGCGTGAAGAAAGTATCACAAAAATCTTAAGCCGTTTATTAAGTGTGCTAAAAGATAAATGTTAGTCGATAATAATCTTAGGATATCGGATTTCCCCAAACTAATGGCAAGCAAAGGCTAGGAAGCTCGAGTGGACCGGGACAAAACACCGAACACGAGAGTCTTCAGAAAATTTTGGGTCAATCCTGCAAACAATCACAAGCACAAACAACAAGAATCGAAAGAGTACAAGCCTCCTCACATCACAATAGAAATAAGAAAGAAGATAGAAGGATAAGCATGGGGTGCCTCCCACGAAGCGCTTTGTTTTTGGTAACCGAGTCACATAGCTTGACTCGATCCCTGAATTCATTCGTCCTTTGAGAAAGTGTGGAGATCCTGTACTACCTTGGGTGGTAAGTCCTCTCCGAAGTAATGCTTCACACGATGACCATTCACCTTAAAGTTCGGACCATTGGGTTGAGATAACTCAATTATTCCGTATGGAAAAACTTTGGTGATGGTGAAAGGTCCTGACCAACGAGTTTTAAGCTTTCCCGAGAATATCTTTAGACGAGAGTTGAAGAGTAAAACTCGATCACCAACATTGAAAATGCGGTTTTTGATCTTTGAGTCGTGAAGCTTCTTCGTCCTCTCTTTATATATCAAAGAATTCTCGTAAGCTTGATCACGAAGCTCATTAAGTTCATTAAGTTGAAGCTTCCGGTGATCACCCGCGGTTTTAAGATCGAAATTAGCATGTTTCAAAGCCCAATATGCTTTATGCTCTAACTCGATAGGTAAATGGCAAGACTTTTCGTATACTAACTTGTAAGGCGTACAACCAATTGGTGTCTTAAAAGCAGTACGAAATGCCCATAAAGCGTCATCTAGTTTGTCGGACCACGAGGCACGGTTTTCTCCAACCGTCCTTTCTAGAATACGTTTCAAGCCTCGATTGGACACCTCCACTTGACCGCTCGTTTGAGGGTGATAAGCGGTAGCTAGACGATGAGTGACCCCATACTTAGACATTACTTTAGCAAACTGATCATTACAAAAATGGGTCCCACGATCGCTTATAATAGCTCTAGGCGTTCCGAATCGGGCAAAAAGAGATTTCAAAAACTTAACTACAACACGAGCATCATTTGTGGGGAGCGCCTTTGCTTCAACCCATTTTGAAAGATAATCAACAGCAACGAGGATGTATTTATTCCCATGTGAAGACGGAAATGGTCCCATGAAATCAATACCCCATACATCGAAAATTTCACAAACTTGGATAGCGTTTTGAGGCATTTCATCTCGTTGTGAAATTTTGCCTTGTCTCTGACACGTATCACAAGATTTGATCATTGTATGGGCATCTCGATATATGGTTGGCCAAAAGAAACCGGCATCAAATACTTTTCGAGCGGTGAGATTGGCACTATGATGGCCCCCGGTGGGTCCTTCATGACAAGCTTTGAGGATATCAATAGCTTCTTGCCCATGCACACATCGTCGAATGATTTGATCCGCACAAATACGAAAAAGATAGGGATCATCCCAGAAATAATGTTTAACGTCCTTGAAAAACTTCTTCTTTTGTTGAGTCGTCATTCCTTTGATGATAAAATTCCCCGCATGGTAATTTGCATAGTCCGCAAACCATGGGGTACTTCCACTAGATATTACACCAAGAGTCTCTAAAGGAAAATTCTCATTTATGTCTTTATTTTCTAACACATCCTTATGAGGATTCTCAAGTCTAGATAAATGATCGGCCGCTAGGTTCTCACTTCCTTTTTTTTTATCACAGATGGTGATATCAAATTCTTGTAGGAGAAGAACCCACCGGAGCAACCTCGGCTTGGCGTCTTGTTTGTTCATAAGGTACTTTAAAGCCGAGTGATCCGTATACACTATGCTTTTAGATAAGACAAGATATGGCCAAAACTTTTCAAAAGCATACACAACGGCAAGCATTTCCTTTTCCGTGGTAGTGTAATGGATTTGAGCTTCTGTCATTGTCTTACTAGCATAATGTATAGGCTAAAAGTGCTTCGTCTTTCGTTGTCCTAAAACCGCACCAATCGCGAAATCACTTGCATCACACATGAGTTCGAAAGGTAGGTTCCAATCTGGGACAACTAAGATCGGAGCTTCGGTAAGCTTCTTTTTAAGAGTCTGAAAAGCATCAATACAATCCTTAGAAAACACAAACGGTGTTTCCTTCTCAAGAAGGTGAGTCATTGGTTTAGCTATTTTGGAAAAGTATGGGTAAAAGCCATAGAATACCAACGTACTTTCTGAAATTTACCACAATGAACCCTTTACTTTTTTATTACCGATATCACCAATGTACTTTCAAATTATTTTTCAACTTGAACAAAACGTTTGTACCGTTAGTTATTATGTGACAACGTTAGTCAATTTAGTATAAACGATCGTTTGAGAAGTTTCAAAAAGCATTTTAGTCCCTGATGTTTTAATATATTTTCTTTTCTTCGAAATTTTTTCATTCGAACAATTTTTTCGAAAAAAAAAATTTCGAAAGTTTATATCTACTTCGTTTTCCTCGAAAAAAAATTATGTTTCGATTTTTTTTTCGAAAATTTTTACACATTTTTATAAAAAATTTTGAAATTTTTTTTTTTTTTCGAAAATTTTTTGAAAAAATTTTTACAAATTTTTTTCGAAAATATATATTTTTTTCGAACATTTTTTTTGAAAAAAAATTTTGAAATTTTTTTTCTAACTTACTTTTTTTCGTAAATTATTATATGTGTATAAATTTTTATTATCGTATTTTATTCTTAAAATTTTCTTGATATTTTTTATAAAAATGTGTAAAAATTTTTGAAAATTTTTTTCGTAAATATTTTTTTTTTTCGAAAATTTTTACACATTTTTATAAAATTTTCGAAAATATTTTTTATAAATTTTTTTTATTATAAAAAGTTTTTTCGAAAATATTTTTTATAAAATTTTTACACATTTTTATAAAATTTTCGAAAAAAAAATATATTTACGAAAAAAAATTTCGAAAATTTTTACACATTTTTATAAAATATACGAGAAATTTTTTATTATAAAAATTCGAAAATAATTTATACACATAAAAATTTACGAAAACAAAAGTTTTGAAAAAAAATTTCAAAAAAAAATGTTCGATAAAAAAATATATATTTTCGAAAAAATTTAGTAAAAAATTTTCGAAAAAAAAATATAATATATTAAATAACCACATGGGACGATTGTTTGGAATACTTCTCAAACGATCGTTTGATATATTGACTAACGTTTCTGTCACATTTAACTTAACGGTACAACGTTTTGTTCAAGTTGAAAAATAATTTGTAAAAGTTACATTGGTGATATCGGTAATAAAAAGGTAAATGGTTATTGTCGGTAAATTTCGAAAGTGACGTTGGTTTTCTATGGCTTTTACCCGAAAGTATTGGATAAAACGTCGGTAAAAACCTGCATGACCTAGGAAACTCTTAACACCTTTTAAGGTAGTCGGGTGAGGGAGCTTAGCGATAACATTTACTTTAGCACGATCGACCTCAATTCCCGACTTTGAAATTTTATGACCTAACACAATTCCTTCTCTACACATAAAGTGGCACTTCTCCTAATTAAGAACTAAATTCGTATCTTCACACCTTTTTTGCATCTTTTCTAAATTAGAGAAGCACGAATCAAAATTATCCCCAAAAATCGAGAAATCATCCATAAACACTTCCATAGTCTTTTCAATCATATCATGGAATGTGGCCATCATACACCGTTGGAAGGTACCAGGAGCATTACACAAGCAAAATGGCATGCGACGGTACACGAAAGTTCCATACGGGCATGTGAAAGTAGTTTTCTCCTGGTCTTGGGGATTTATTTGGTATTTGGAAATACCCTGAAAATCCATCTAGAAAACAATAAAACTCATTTTCGGCTAATCTCTCTAACATTTAATCCATAAATGGCAATGGAAAATGATCTTTTCGAGTCGCTTCAATTAACTTCCTATAGTCGATACAAAAATCTTACCCGGATACTAATCGTGTCGGAATTACTTAATTTCTCTTCATTAGCAACAACGGTTATTCCACCTTTCTTGGGATACACAAGATGCACTGGACTAACCCATGGGCTGTCGGAGATTCGGGTAAATCATACCAGGCATCAGAATTTTACGACTCCTTTTATTACCTCGTGAATTTTTTGGGTTAACCCGTCTTTGACTTTGAACCGTAGGTTTGTAATCATCCTCCATCAAGATTTTATGTGTACAAAAATGAGGGTTGATACCCTTGATGTCGGTGATTTCCAAGCAATGGCCCATTTATGAGATTTAAGCACCTTTAAGAGAGCTTCTTTTTCATCATCTTTTAAACCTTTTGCAATAATTCCACGGGTAACTTTCGTTTTCTTCTAAGTAAGCATATTCCAAGTGAGATGGTAAATCTTTTAACTATAATTCCGGTGGCTCTTCAATTGAAGATTTTTGCCTCGGTCACTTTCACTTTGTTTGAGTCATCTGAGGAAGTTGAAACGGGTCATTATTTAACAATTTTCCAATTAAGCAAATATCTCCCTCTAGATCGCAATCGGCATGATTAATTTCTGGTAAAATCGAATCATCCTTGAGATAAGCTTCAATCTCTTCTAAAATGAATTCGGAAGTAAGAGGCTCAGATGTCGGGGTGATATTACCACCCGAAGAATCATTGTTAGAAAATCCTAGTAATTTTGGAGCATACTCCTCACAAAACTGCATCAAAAGTATTCGGTTTTACCGACCTTAATCATTTGTCGGGAGTATCTGTGGTTTGATCTAGTTTAAAAAGTGATCAGCTTTGTTATAAACCCGAAGGGTTATTCTTCTCCATAAACATACAATCTAAAGCAGGCCGGTCCTCATAAAGGATCTCCAAGTATGAGAGGTTACTCGAGAGATCGGCTACGAAAATCGACAACAACAAAGTCGGTAGGAAAGTGGAACTTTCCTACTTTAACGTAAACGTCTTCAGCGAGTCCTTTAGGATGGGTTATGGATCGATCCGCTAACTCTAAAGTCATCCGAGTTGGTGTAAGTTCGGGTAGGGAAAGCTTTTTCCAAAAGGAAAGAGGCATAAGATTTATGCTCGCGCCAAGATCGGCCAAGGCGTGACATACATCCATTCCCAAAAAATTGCATGGAATAAGAACTTGGTCGGGATCCCAGCTTTTCGGGAAGCTTTTTGAGGCACGCATCGCCGTGCAATTACTCGCTTCAACGGTATATAGCTAATTCAAGTAACTTTTTCTTATTCATGAGCAATTCCTAATTGTAAGAGCAAATTGGGCATAAAAACAAAGCATCCGCGAAACTTATAGGTCAAACGCAATTCTTATAAAAATTTGAAAAATCTTCTCTTTTTGATACGAAGCTTTTCATGAAATTTTTCTTGATTAAGTCGAGAAGGATATGGAATATTTGGCTTAGGTAAATTCTTCGGAACATCGGGTTCCGAAATAGGAGTGGTTTTAGGCAAAGTCTTTGGAACATCGGGTTCCGGAATAGAAATGGGGGTAACCGGAGGTGGGATTTGAGCGGTACTTCCTTGGAAATTAGATTGCTCCTTATCCGTTGTCTCCTTGGTTTCTCGTTCCACTACCTTTTTAGGAGAAGGATTAGTAGGAATCGAGTGGTCCTCTGATAAGCAACACCGCTTCGAGTAGTGATCGTTTATCTCACCTTGGGTTTGGAATTGGTGGTATTATCGGAGGAACCGAAGTGAGGCTTGGTTTGAAAACAATGCAATATATCATGTTTTGCAAATTATTTTGAAAGGTAGTTTGTTGATTCATCATGACGGCTTGTTGAGATTTTATCGTGTTTTGAATTTCATTCTTAAGGTCTCCTTTCAACGAGTTGATTTGATTTTGCATGTTTCTCATCATTTGATCGTTATTTCTCTTGTAACTCGAAAAATCATTTGAAAACTCTTGTTGAACTTGATTATTAGGCACTTGAAAATGTTGGTTTTGAAATCCTTGATTTTGAAAATTCGGAGCATGATTATTTTGAGCTTGAAAACCTTGATTACCATGAAAATTATTTCCCCGATTAAAATTATTCCCTTGACCTTGATTTTGATTAAACCTATTTTGACCATTGTTTTGCACCGGAGCAAAACCGGGTGGTGCCATTTGATTACTAACACGGTTCGGAGGGGCAACTTGATTGTAAGTACCCGTAGTCGCACAAACACTAGCTTGATTGTTATCGGTAGTCGGACAATTATACCAAGAATGGGCACCACCACAAGTAACGCAAGTTTCCTCAACCGCTTGATCTGGAGCGGGAGTGAAAACTTTGTAGAAACAATCTCGATAGGTTCGAAAGTGATCCGCAGCCTTATCAATTCTCTCATCCGTTTTACTAACACTTTCCCTAGAAGTCGTATTCATCCTAGAAGCATTTGGTTTGTTTCGTGAATAACGCACTTTTGATTTGTTTTCAATTATATTCAAAGCATCTCTAGTCATCTTACTCAAAAGATTTCCCCACCGTAGCATTTCAGGAGTACTGATCGTTGGTCGTTTAAACGTTATAATGGTATCAACTCTTGGGTTAACTCTGTAAATCCTTGAATGCGGACTAAGCTCTCTAAGCATTTCCTTAATCGTTCCCTCGCTTCACTAAAGATCATCGATTTTTTGTAATCGAGAGTTTTATTCTTGAAGTGAGTCATTTTCGAGGGTACGGGATAAAATGTGATACACATTGTTTTGGTAACGAGATCCTCCCAAGTCAAGATTGAATTAGGAGGTTCTTTCTTTGTACCAGAGTTTTAGCAGCCCCCTGAGTGAAAATGGAAACTTCATTAGATTAACTCACATCGTTTTTGACACATTCTAAATCGTAGAGTGAGGTTTCCTTTTGAAAACTAATATATGAGCATGAGGATTCGTTCTATAAACCGTGAAACGGTTCGCTTTGTACAATTGTTGCAAAATTCGTTTTAATTCAAATGATTTGCATTAAATTTCTGGTTTAAAAAGATAGCTTCTCTGTACCCTTCCGTGGTGTCGAGTTGCTCTTCCATTGTACGTTCCGCATTGGTGCAACGATAGTACGAAGCTCGGGTTCGACTAGGTTTGGAGCACGTCCTTTATTTCGACGTCTCGGAATGGTTTACTCGTTTGAATTTATTTTGAAATAAATTGGAATTTTAGTGCGCTTGCATAATCCAAACAAATGAAATGGAGAAATGAAAATGAGAAAGAGTATATATTTTTGTTTACGAATAATCAACAAACTTAGGGTAACTCTCTTAAGTAAATATAATTTTTATATGAAAGAGGTGCGTCTTTTTTCGTAAGTGGGACACAAGACGGTATTTTTTAATTCTTGGTTCGGGAATTTATTGATGGATAATACATCAGTTGAAGGTATTATTTGTTGGTGTTCTTTTACCAACTTGGTAAAAAAAAATTATTTCTTATATTAATGAATTCACAAGAAAAATCCGGAAGAGCAAATATTTTTGTATTTTTCTTACTTATTTAACTTTTACTTATACTAAAAAGAAAAGAAAAATATTTTTTACTTTTTATATATTTTTTTATTTTTTTGTATTTTTGATTTTCTCAAAAGCGTAACTTTCGAAGACGAAAGGTTCTCCAAATCACGATCAACAAACTGCAAACGAAGGAATCTTAATCACAAATCCCCGGCAACGGCGCCAAAAACTTGGTGTATATAGTTTTAATACGTAATAATATCTAAAGTAAAGAAAATTACAAAACTACCCTTGAGGACAAAGGTAGTAGAAAAAATCTTACAAAAATACTACACGTTTAACCGGTAAGTGATTACCGGGTCGTTTTCCCAAAGATTTGTGAAAATGAGACATCGTTTGTTATTTGGACAATGACTTAAATTGGTTCAAAGATGATTTGTTTTCTAAAATCCTAATAGCGAGCAAATAAAGGCACAATTAAATCTAACTACGAAAAAATGATAACGGGAAATAAAATAAAACATGACAAATAAACAAGAACACGAAAATTAAACCCTAAATGCTTTTCTAAACTTTTTCTAAACTTAATTAACTATTTAAAAGTAAAAAGCTAGGAAATTCTAAAACGAGAACACTCCTTTAATGCTTAAAAACGTAGAAAACTGAGAACGAGAATGAATCACGTTCTTTAAAAAGTGAAATTTAAACGTATTAACTTAATGAAGTAAATTTAAACCTAAGCCTAGATTATGATAAAAGAAATATTTTTAAAAAGAAAATTATTTTTTTGATTATTTTTCTATTTTTTATGAATTTTTAAAGTTTTTAACAAAATAAATGATTAAAAATACTAAACTTTGAGTTAAAAATCTAAGAAAAATACTAAAAATAGTTAAGATTAAAAAAATGCAGGAAAAATTGTAAAACTTAAAAAAGCTAAACTAAATAAGCCGGGAACAGCTTTTTAAGCACCTCGATGTGCTTTTTATAATAAAAATGAAAAAGGGTTAAAAGGAGTTTGTGCAAACAATGATGTAAAAGTCCAATGATAGCCGTTGGTGAGGGTGTGTGTTGTGAGGTTTATAAAAGGGTTGATGCTAGGTTGAGGTCGGGGGTTCGAGTCTTGCTCACCCCCGACTTCCTTAGTTTCCCCTTTTTTATATGTTTGCAGAAAACTACAAAGCAAAGTTGTAATACAGATATATTAAGCTATTTTTGTGAAAACATAACTTTTTCGTATAGCTAATCGAGACAGCACCATTAAATGAGCTTAACAGACAGAACGCACTTGATACTTTTCTTTACTTTTGTTCAAAACTTATAAGCTAAAAACTAAGATAGCTAGAACAAAATCAATTAAGCTATATCAACTAACTTTAACCTAATAGCTAGTTCTGAAATAAATGAACAAACAATTTAAGAAAAATAAGCTTAATAAGATCAGCAAGTACTAACTTTAGAGTTAGTTATGCTAGCTTTTATGCCTGCCTTCTAGGAAATGACTAAGTATGCTAAGGGACAAAAATTTAGCTAAGACTAACTTAATAAAACTCAATTCTAATCTAGAAATAAGCACAAGAAGGAAGCATAAGCTGAGGACTTAAAAATAGATGCTACTTAGTGAAAATACTAAAAACCACACAGACAACATAGCTACTTTGGGCTTTTATTTTAAACTAAAGAAATGGAACATTATGGAATATCTTGCTTATATGTCCTAAAAGCTTGACTCAAATCTACTTAAAACCACTTTTAAAACTCAATTAGAAAATAAAAACTTAAAGAAAAGCTAAGTGTAAAATGGTTTTTTGAAACTTAGTGCCTGCTGGTTTCTTTTCATTTAGAAAGACAAAATGCTTATTTTGAGCTTTAAAACAGATAGTTAATGAATTTTTTAAAGAGAATAAGCTAAAGCTAATTAAGAATTGACATAAAAACTACTTGTGTGCTGAAATCAAGACCAAATTTCTATATGTACCACTTAATTTTAAGCAAGAAAAAGGCATTTTTGTCTCTGTTTTCCCTATTGATGCATTTGACTACTATATGAACCAATTCTTAATCCATCAATTGCAGGTTATAGGACTCAGTTTCTACAACTTTAAAACACTAAGCTAAATGCAAAATGAGCAATATTAACACCTAGAGATAAATTGGAGTGAAAATGCTAATGGAACAAAAAAAAAAAAAAAAAATAAGACTTAAACTTAGACTAAGAGATGCAAATAATACTTACTAATTTTTTTTTTTTCTATGGTGAAAAAACTATCCTAAGCCTTCATAAAACTATGAAATCCTCACTTTTAAAAACCGTATAATGAAAGTTGAAAACAATTTATGGATAAAAATGAGTCTAGCTGCACTAATGATCAAATTAGTGCTGCTTGACCCAAACACCCTCTTAACTTGATAATTTTCATTTTTAGCTTATAAATTTCAGATCTAATGCATAAGGTCTTTATACCAGATACTAGAAAGCTAAAAACAGACTTAATGAACAATTATCAATAAGCAAATAAGCATAATCAATAAGCTACTACACTATGCTACTATTTTTTCATTTTTCAAACTGTTTTATAGAAATAACACGCAGATTAAGTTCTAAACTAACAATTACACATAATAAGCATCTGGCATTTGATAAGCATTAATAAGCTAACAAACATAAACAGATTTTAAAAAACAATAAGCAGAATTAAGATAGTATGCAGATTTAAAGCTATAGAAAAAAAATAAGTGAGAAAGTTACATAGCCTATAGCTTAAAACAAGGGCTTAATTAAGCTTAAAGAGCTATCAAAAGCTCCAGCTTATCCTAGGATAAGCTGGTGTGGTTATGGAAGCCTATCCAGTTCTGGCTTCCCTTCCATAAGTAAGCTGAGGTACTTTGATTGTGAGATTTGAGTATAATAATGCTCATTTAAGCTTTAAGAGCTTAATTGAGAGTGTAGCTTAGCTTATGAATTGAAATGACAACCTTATAAGAGCTTATGAGTTTTATTTAGACTATTTTCCCTTTTTTTTCCAAACCTTGGTTATTGTAGATTAAGTAAAGACAGATTAAACACAAGATTTAAAGTAAATGCAGAAATTTTATTAATGAAAACTGAAATTACAAAGCTTTAAATGAAAAATTACAAGAGTTTTAAACTACATAAGCTAAAAAATACAATATGTATTATTATGTTCTACACTAAAGCTACACTAGATGTTTTTGGTGAGTGAGGGTGCTCCTTATTTATAGGGTTGAGATGACAGTTTTCTAGCCTATACACATCGTCCTCTTGCTTTCATCTTGGGCTCTTCATATTGCTATTTCATGTAGATCCCTTTTAAACAGTAGATCGCAAAATGAGCACACGGATTGCCAGCATGGCAATCCGCGGTTTGATCCCTTTCTCGTGCTTCTATTTCCCTTGTTTTAGTGTAATTTTGCCATTTTGAGTGTGTTTGTATTATGCCCGCGTGTCATTCCTTGAGACAATTGACCAATTAGAGCACTTGATGGCGTTTTGATCTGCCAACTCAATGCTTAGTACTCGAATCTTTTAGCCATGTAGTCAATTGGGATTTACCCTTTATTTTTTATGCAGGGTTAATCTAGGGCACGACGATGAATAGTAAAAATCGAATTTCTCGTGCTCTTTTCTTTTCTTTTTATAACTTTGGTTGACTTGGGAGTGTGGGTTTGACTTGGGCCTGGGTTTTATAATAAAGGATCGGGCCGTGGTGAGTATTTGGGCTCGGTTATAAGGTAAATGGGTTTTTATATAAGTGATAACGACCGTTATCTCTTTAATAAAAAGGAGATAACACTGTTAGGGTTTTTGGGACTTTTTGTGAATTTAATTTAACAATAAGGCTCTTTTGGGAATTTTGAGGGTTTTGGCATTTTGTGGGTTGACCATTGTTGACCAAGGGTTGACTTTTGATGACCTTTTGCTAGAAACTTCCGGTTCTTGTGCAATCTATCCGTTCCCATGTCTGTGTTTGTCCAGTTTTGACCGTTTTCTTGAATTTTTTGCAATATCCGTACCTACACATCACAAATGACAAAACACGCAATATACAAGCATAATTTGCACAATTTGTTCATTTAAAGGACATTTTTGGTATACAGAGGATATGTGATTTCTCACATATCAAAGAACTAAACCAATTTAAAACAAGTGATGTTTGGGAACTAGTCCCAAATCCCATGGATATGACCATCATAGGAACAAAATGGGTATATAGAAATAAACTCGATGAAAATGGCGTAGTAACTAGAAACAAAGCTAGGTTAGTCGCCCAAGGTTATAATCAACAAGAAGGAATTGATTATGACGAACCATATGACCCGTACCTAGGACTTAGAGTCCATAAGAATAATTTTAGTGCTTATGATTTGTCGCTAGACTTTTAGTTATTACCAAACTTCGGATGTGAAGAGTGCATTCCTTAACGGTTTTATCAATGAGGAGGTTTACGTGGCACAACCTCAGGGATTCATGATTCGACAAAAATAATTATTGTTATAGACTTAGAAGCTCTGTATGGTCTTAAAACAGCTCCTCACAAGGCTTGGTACGATCTATTAATGAGACAGTTTTCTTAGTTAGAAACATGATTACTCTGTGGGAATGGTAGATAAAAAAGCTCTCATAAAAAGAAAAACTCCAACCTCATTATTATCCAAATTTAGAGTTGATGGAATTATATTCGGATAATTGTCAAGAAATATGTGATACTTTGCCAAGATCATGCATGATGTGTTTCAAAATTGAGTATGAGGGGGGAACTAAACTTTTTTCTTAGGGATTACCATATAAAACATTAGATGATGGATTATTTTTTAATCAATCAAAATATATTAGAGAAAATACTTATGATATTTGGATAGAAGACTATAAGCCAATAAAAAACCACTACATCTACGGAAACCAAACACTCACGAGAGACGAAGTGGAGAGTCCGGGTAGGAATACCAAATATAGAGGAATGTTAGGATAGTTTATTATAGACATTCAACTCGCCCAAGTAGACCGATTTCATGTTTAGTGTTTGCCTTTGTGCACGCTTTTAAGAGGATCCCAATCCTCTCACCTAGCAGCGGTTAAGCGTATCTTCCGATACCTTAAAGGCACGACGCATTTAGGGATTATGGTATTCCTAGGGATCCGGCATAGAGAGAACAACACTAGTGTATGCCGATTCGGATCATGCGGAGAAGATTACGTAAGATCGAAAGTGCCCTTAGTCGGAGTTTGCACATTTATGGGATGTTGTTTAACATCTTGGTTTTCGAAGAAGCAAACCGCTCTTGCACATCTCACAACCGAAGGGAATATTATAAGCGCTGGAAAGCATGTCAACAAGCTTGTTTTTATGGATGAAACAGCTTCATAGACTATGGCGTTAGGTTGACGACATTCGCCAAAATATGTGTGATAACAAATGGGTATAGACTTAAGTAAGACTTCACGATTCAACACTCAAGAACAAACACATTGAGATTCGCATCACTTCCTTCGCGATAATGTTCAAAAAGGGAATATCTCTATAGAAAAGGTCTCATCGGAAGACAACATAGCCGATATTCTAACTAATAACCACTAAAAGTGAGCCATAAGACTCTTACGTATAGGTCTTCGGAATGATGGAACAAATTGATTTAAGTTTTAGACATATATAAAAGTAATGATGATCATCAATGAACGTATTTGTCAAAAATCTGAGGAAAAAACTTTCTCATAGATGGTGGTCCCCTTAAGTCATAAAGGCGCCCTTTAATTGTAAGAGTGGACACCCACTCCTGACTGACAAATTTTTTTTCTCTGTGTCTAGGTTTCTATTTTACACAAAAACACAAGATTAGGAAAAGTTTATAAGCAAACTTTTCTATTTAAATGCATAACTCATTATACATATATACAATAGTCCCAATCTATCGTTTCTAAAAGGTTTTTCTCACAACTAGGAGCACATGAAATCAAATTTTACATATTATGAGGATATGCTAAAAATATTTTTCAATATGCATAATGCTTCTCTTAATAGATTGTAAATAAGTATATAATTTAATCTATATTTTCGACATGCTTGGTGAGCAAAAATTAAATCAAAGAGCATTTGGATTATTTCTCTAGGTTTTACATGTTTAGTGTCGAAATAATGCTACTCCACTTTTGTGCACTTATAAGCACACACTAGGATTTGCCCAAAGGGTTTGATTCATTTTTACTTAACCCCCTTGTCAAGTTTAGATTATCTTTGTGCATTTATCTAGTTACTATTTTATATGCTCTTCTCCACTTTTTGGTCTTCAATTCATATATGATTATATGCAAAAAATTATGTGAAATAGTTTTATCCTACAACTTGTTATATATATGTAGAATGTTGAATGCTTAATTGCTATGTGCTAAAAAATCTTAATTGCCTAAAAGGGTGACTTACTGCCAAATAACACGAAAACAGAAACCCTCACACAATTTTAGAAAAATCGATTTTTGGAAATCTGGGAATAATAGAGCAAGGTGGCCCCCTTAATTCGTTAAGGGCGGGCCTCTGAATTTTTTAGGGGAGTCCGAGCCCTATATATTAAGGGGAGGCTAGGCAAACATCCGGGTTAAAAACAGTATTTTCACTTCACTTTTAACAAAATACCTCTCGACTAGCTACTGTTGTATCCATAATTTCACAAACTTTTCTTGGAGATTTGATCCTTATAATGGTTAATTTTCCAATTTTAAATTTCCTCCAATATAAATATACTCTCTCAATCTTCTTCTCACAATCATCCTCATCCATGACATCTCCTAACAAAACCTACATCCAAACCATCAAGGGGTAGCCAAAATGATTCGTGAAAAACCCATTAGAGGAAGGAAACCAAAACCTTTGCATCACATCTAATTGTGCTCATGAACATTCAGCCACCAATGCAAAAACACTCACGCCTCATCAATGTACCATCTTAAGAAAACAATCTCCCCCCCTAATCAAGCATTAACAATTTACATAAAGGCACTCACTCTCCACATCACCTCGAAAAGTATCTCACATCCTCCACTTCCCATCATCACCCTTTCAACTCATCATGTTGCTCATACTCAAGCTCCACCTAAAGGGACACACCAAACTCAACACACACCACCTCTATTCCAAGTAGAGAAAGCTAATTGATGAAATTATTCAACTTCAAGACTCTATCTAACCTCTTAGCCACCCCCTCACACATCACCACCCCCCCCCCCACCCCCCCCCCCCCCCCCCCTATACCCCCCCCCCCACCCCGCTCCCCCCCCCCCCCCCCCCCCCCCCCAACCCACACTCCCACAATGCATCTGTATCTCAATAACAAAAAAATTTCCTCATCATCTTACTCTCGAAACCTACCACACACCCTCAACATTAACCAAGTTGAAACCCATGTTGCATTTTCACCCAAAAACAATTCCTTGCTTTAAGTGAGGATATCAATTGGATTGAATTCCTCCTCACTTGACCTCATCCACCTCCTAGAGTTCAAACAGATTATCCCTCCACAACCACCTCCGCTCCAAACTCTCCAATTAACTAATCTCGTAATATGCCTCCAAATAATCATAAAACCCTTTTGTGTCGCAAGCAAGTCAAAAAAAAAAAAAAAACTCATCTATGGCTATTTATGATTTTTATTGATGTATTAATAGTCTTCTAAGATATTTGTTTTTCTAATTTATGTAGCTTGTGTGTTGTTCAAACATTGTCCTAAATGAATGAAGTATATGTAGCTTTGATGTTTACTTGCACTTGTCATATTTTTTCTTCCTTCTTGCTACAGGTTAGAAATAGTTGTATTGTTCTAACTCGTTTTTGTAGCCAAGAAACCATAGCTCGATTCTTTAGTGCCCTTAACGAGGGGGAGCACACATCAAGGGGGAGCATTTATTCCGTCGATTTAACTAGCAATTCTCGACGATGTCTTTTTGATTCTACAAAAAGGGGAGAAATGACATGAAACTCACTAAATACTTGTTTAAAAATAATTTTACATTTAATGAGTTTAAATTTTGTAATCATCAAAAAGGGGGAGATTGTTGATAAAATATAATGCCTAAAAACATTACTAATATTTTTCACATCTTTACGTTTTGATAATCACAAAATATAAAAACGTTCAATGTAAAATTAAACGTAAACAAGTAATTAGTAGTAAATTTTCATTTCAAAATTTATATCACTTCAAGGTATGAATAAATAAATGCTATTGCATTTTTATGATAAATGAAAATTTTTATTTCACCCTCACACTTTTATAAAATGTTGTAAACATTTTTATAAACATTACAAAACAATTTCTTCTACATATTAAGAATTTTTTTATTCAAAATAAACATTTTGAATTCAATTTTTCTCAGACCTAAAACGGCTAGAAGTTTCCAAGATAATGTCCTACACAAAGACAAAACTAGGGGCCCTAGTCTTTAGGGCAGCCCCTTTAAATACACGGGTGGCCCCCTTAATTTTAAGGGGACTGCTTGACTAGGGGCTCCCTAGTTTGTCTTTTGTGTAGGGGGAATTTTCTGGAACTTTTCTAGCCGTTTTAGGTCTGAAAATTGAAATTTCAAAATGTTTATTTTGAATAAAAAAATTCTTTTAATTGTAGAAAATGTTTTGTAATGTTTATAAAAATGTTTACAACATTTTATAAAAGTGTGAGGTTGAATAAAAATTTCATTTGATCATAAAATGCATTAAGCATTTATTTATTATACCTTGAAGTGATATAAATTTTGAGAATGTAATATTTACTACTAATTAGCTTTTTTATGTTCTATTTTACATTGAAAGTTTTTATTATTTTGTGATTATTCAAAACGTAAAGATGTGAAAAAATATTAGTAATGTTTTTAGGCATTTATTTTATCAACAATCTACCCCCCCCATCTCCCCCCTTTTTGATCTGGATTACAAAATTTAAATCATTAAATGTTATAAAATTATTTTTTCAAACAAGTTTTAGTGTGTTTCATGTCATTTCTCCCCCTTTTTTGTAGATCAAAAAGCCTCGTCGAGAATTGCTGTTAAATCGACGGAATAAATGCTCTCCCCCTTGATGTGTGCTCCCTCGTTCAAGGGACATAGGAAATTTGTAAGCTATGGTTTCTTGGCTACAAAGGTGTTTGACATACAACTATTTTAACATTGTAGCAAAGAAGGAAGAAAAAAATATAACATAGTGCAAGAAAAACATCAAAGCAACATTATTACTTCATTATTTAGGACAGGTGTGTGAACAACACAGCAAGCATTTACATAAATAGAAAAACAAAATATGACTTAGAAGCATCTTAATACATAAATAAAAATATAAATAGCCATCGAAGGATTTTTTTGACTAGACTTTGCGACACTAAAGGGTTTTTATGATTATTTGGAGGCATAAGTTACGATGAATTGTTAATTGGGAAGTTTGGAGCCGGAGGTGGTTGTGGAGGGATAATCTGTTTGAAAACGCAGTCTAGGAGGTGGATGTGGTCAAGTGAGGAGAATTCAATCCAATTGATATCCTCACTTAAAGCAAGGAAGTGTTTTTGGCTGTGGAAAATCAAATTGGGTTTCTAACTTTGGTATAATGTTGAGGGTGTTGGTGTCAGGGTTAAGACGACGTATAAGATGATGGGGGGAAATGTTGTTTTGTTTTTAGATAGATGCAGTGGCTAAGAGGTTTGTGAGGTCTTTGTTGTTGATTAATGTATCATTAGGCTTTTCTACTTGGAGATAGATGGTGTGTGTGGGTGAGATTGGTTGTCACTTTTGAGGTGGAGCTTGGAGTATGAGAAAATGTGAGTTGGTGGTGAGATGGGAGAGTGGAGGATGTGAGATAATCTTTTGGTGATGTGGGAGTGTACCTTTATGTAAGGATTTGTAGAGATGCTTGATTAGGGTGATTGTTTCTATGAAGTTGGTTCATGATGAGGAGTGAGTGGTTTTGGCATTGGTGAAGTTGCATTGAGCACATTAGGATGTGATTGTAAAGGTTTGGATTTCCTTCCTCTAAGATGGGGTTTCATATCATTGTGTGTCTACCCATTGATGGTTGGAGATGTGGATTTGTTAGGAGGATGGATGTACATTGGATGAGGATGATTGTGATGATGAATGATTGAGTGTTTGTAGTTTATAGTGGAAGGAAAGGTTTAAATTGGAGAAGAATGAACAGTTTTAAAGGATCCATATCAAGAATTGTTTTGTGAAATTTCTAGAGTGAAAGCAGTAGCTAAGTCTAGAGGGTATTTGGTTAAAGGGAGGTGAAATATTTGTTTTTTTACCCCGTTGTTTGCCTTGTCCTTAGGTCCCTTAAATTCGGCTCATGGTCCCTTAAATTAAGGGGCCCGCCCTTTATGAATTAAGGGGGCCACCTACTGCTATTTCCCAGATTTCCCAAAAATCGATTTTTCTTAAAATTTTGTGTGAGGGTTTCTGTTTTGGTGGTTAATTTGCAGCAAGTCCACCCTTTTATGGCAATTAAGATTTTGTAGCACATAGCAATTAAGCATTCAACGCATTTTATATATATGAATAAAGATGTAGGGTTAACATCTATTTTCACATAATTTTGGCATAATAATCTTATATGAATTGAAAACCAAAAGAGTGAAAGGATAGTAAAATAGTAACTAAGATATAATGCTACAATAATTTATCTTGACAAGGGGTTTTAAGTTTAAAAATGAATCAAACCCTTTGTGCAAGATCCTAGTGTGGATGCTAGTGTCGACAAATGTGGTTCAAGATAGTAGCGATTATTTCGTCATTAAGACAATGTGTAAACTATGAAATAATCAAATGCTCTTTTGATTTAATTTTGCTCAACCAATAATAGACTTGTCGAAAAAAATTTATATCTTCTAGTATATATCTTTTTAAAAAAGTAAGAGAACTTTATGCCTCATGTGGAAAAAATATTTTTAGATATCTCATATATAATTATGGAAATTGATTTTCATGTGCTCCTAGTTGTGAGAAAAACTTTTAGAAATGACTAATAGTATTGGGTCTAGTGTTTATGATTTGTATAATGAGTTATGCATCTCTAAAATAGTAAAGTGTTGCTTATAAACTTTCCTATTCTTGTGTTTTTGTGTAAAATATTAAACCTAGACACAGAAAAAAAAATTTAGTAGTCTTAGGTGGTGATGGGTTCGCATATTAGAAAATTAATGGGGCCGCCCCTTTATGATTAAGGGGCGCGCCACCATCTATTGAGAATATTTTTTTCTCGAGATTTTTGTCAAATAGTTCATTGATGATTATCATTTCATTTATATGCTGAAAACGTTAATCAATTTGTTCCATCCATTCCTAGACCTATACGTAAAGTTGTTAATGTCTCGTTTAATGGTTTAGTTATGAATATCGGCTATGTTGTCTTCCGATGAGACCTTTTCTTAGAGATATTCCTTTTTGAATCATTTATCGCGAAGGAAGTGAGTGGCGATTCTCAAGTGTTTTTGTTCTTGATGTGTTGTACGGGATTTCTTACTTAAAGTCTATAGCCAAATTTGTTATCAGCACATGTTTGGGATGTAGCGTTATCTAAGCATGAGTCTATGAGAGACTTGTTTCATCATTAGAGCTTGTTGTCTTGCCTTTCCAAGCGCTTATATATTCCGCTGTCGGTTGTCGAGATGGGGCGAGAGCGGTTATGTTCTTCGAAAGACCAAGGATGTAGGCAACATCCCATAATGGCAAACGCCACTAGGGCCTCTTGCGATCTAAGTAATCTCCCGAATGATCCGAATTGCTTACACTATTGTTCTATGCCGGATCCCTTAGGATATTCCAATAACCTAAATGCCGTAGTGCCTTTAAGGTTATCTGGAAGACTTCGCAACTTAACCGCTTCTCTGTTTTGAGAGGTTTTGGTGAATCCTCTTAAAAGCGTGCCACATATGGCAAACACTAACATATGTATCGGGTTCACTTGCCAGTTAAGAATAAATAAACTACCTATCATGCTCGTATTTTTATGGTATTATCTACGGACTCAACCGATCTTCGCGTCTCTCGTGGAGTTTGGTTTCTAGACTGTAGGGGGTTATTATTGGCTTATTAGTCTTCTATTCCAATTTGCTTAAAGTATTTCCTTAATATATTTTGATTGATTAAAAAAATATTCCATCATCTAATTGTTTTATTTGACGTAATCCTAAGATAAAGTATAGTTCCCCATCAATTTACTCTATATTGAAACTCATCAGCACATGTAGACTCTTGCAAGTGATCAATATTTCTTGACAAGTTGATCGAATATAATGTCTTCAAACATATATTTGCGATAATAAGTGAGGTTGGAGTTTTTCTTTTTGTGAAGAGTGTGTTATCTACGCCATTCCGCATAGAGTATATGTTTAATTTTAAGAATGCTTTTAATCGATCGTACCAAGCTTTTGGGGCTCTTTGTTTTAGACATAAAGAGCTTTCTTAAGTCTATAGTCATAATTAGTTTTTGCGAAGTCCTCATGAATCCTGGAGGTTGTTGCAAGTAATCCTCTCTTCATGATTAAAACCCGTTAAGGAATCGCACTCTCACATCTTTTGGTATAACTTAAAGTCTAGTGCGCAAAGCATAAGCTAAAATTATTCTTATGAGACTCTAGTCTAGGTACGGGTGATTTGTTTCTGTCTAATCAATTCTTCTTGTTTGATTATAACCTGGGCGACTATCCTAGCTTTGTTTCTAAGTTACTACGCCGGTTTTCATCGAGGTTATTTCTATTATTACGCCATTTTGTTCATATGATGTCATATCCATGGGTATTTGGGATCTAGTTCCCAAACATCACTCGTTTTAATTGGTTTAGGTCTTTGATATGAAGAGAAAATCACATTTCCTCTGATATACCAAAAAATGTCCTTTAAATGAACAAATTGTGCAAATTATGCTTTGTATAGTGCTGTGTTTTGTAATTTGTGATGTGTAGTGTACGTTATTGCACAAAAATTCAAGTAAAACGGTTCAAAACTGGACAAACACAGACATTGGGAACCGGTCTAGATTGCACAAGTTAGAACCGGTAGTTTCTAGCAAATAAGGTATCAAAAAGTCACCATTTGGTTCAACTATGGTCAACCCTCACAATGCCAAAACCCTCAAAATTCCCTAAAGTAGCTTATTGTTAATTATAATTCAAAAAGTCCCAAAAACTCCTAACAGTGTTATCTCCTTTTTATTAAGAGATAACGGTCGTTATCCAATTGATATAAACCATTTACTTATAAGCGAGGCGCAAATACTCACCACGGCCGATCCTTTATTTATAAACCCCAGGCCAAGTCAAACCCACACTCCCAAGTCAACCAAAGTTATAAAAAGAAAAGAAAAGGCACGGGAAATTCCGAAATTTTTACTATTCATCGTCGTGCCCTAGATTAACCCTGCATAAAAAATAAAGGGTAAATCCAATGGACTCACATGGCTAAAAGATTGATGTAACTAAGCATGAGAGTGTTGGACGATCAATACGCCATCAATTGCTCTAATTGCGTAATTGTCTCAAAAGGCATTGACAGAAGTGGATAATACAAACACACTCAAAATGGCAAATTACACTAAACAAGAAATAGAAGCACGAGAAGGGTATCAAAACCCCCCCTGCGGATTTGCCATGTGGCAACTAACGTGTGCTCATTTTGATCTAACGGTTTAGAAAGGAGATCCAATGATTAGCAATGATTGAAGAGCCAAGATGAAAGCCAAGGGGAGCGTGTGTAGAGGCCTAGAAACTTCCTCTTAAGCCTATAAATAAAGGAGCATCGTCACTCACAAAATCATCTAGTGTAGCTTTAGTGTAGACATAGTAATAGCTTATTGTATTTTTAGCTTATGGTCGTTTAAACTCTTGTAATTTTCATTTAAAGCTTTGTAATTCAGTTTTCATTAATAAAATTTGCATTTTACTTTAAATCTCTGTGTTTATCCATCTGTCTTTACTATTTAATCTACTAATAACAGTGATAATGATGTTATAAACTCAATAAGCTCTTAATAGTTGTCATTTCAATTCATTAAGCTAAGCTACACTCTCAATATAAGCTCTTAAAGTTAAAAATTTTTTTTTTGAAGCATTTTTTAATACTCAAATCTCACCTCAAGTCGAAAGTACCTCAGAGCTTATTATGGAAGGGGGAAGCCAGAACTGGAATGGGCTTCTCATAAACCACACACGTTTTCTTTGGGATAAGACTGGAGCTTGTGAGGAGCTCTTTAAGCTGTATTAAGCCTTGTTTAAGCTAAGGCTATTGTAAGTTTCTCAACTTATTTTTTTATAGCTTAAATCTGCATAGTAGCTTAATTCTACTTATTGTTTGTTTAAATATGTTTAGTTTAGCTTATTAAAGCTTATTATAAATGCCCGATTGCTTTTATTATGGTGTAATTGTTAGTTTAGAAATTAATCTGCGTGGTTATTTCTATAAAAAGTTTGAAAAATGAAAAATAGTAGCTTAGTGTGTATGAAAAGCTTATTGATTTTGACTGATTTGGATTATTGTATATTGTTCATTAAGTCTGTTTTGCTCTTCTAGTAATCTGGATCGGGTATAAAGACAAATGCATTATGTTCTGAAATTTATAAGCTAAAAAGAAAATTATCAAGGTTAAGAGGAGTTGTTTCTGGGTCAAGCAGCACATTTGAATTAGTGGTGCTAGGACACCATTTTAATCATTTAAATTGGTTTTCAATTTCTTTATAAGGTTTTTAAAGTGAGGCTTTTAGTTTTGAAGGTTTAGATTAGTTTTCATAAAATTGTAAGTATGTTATTCTGATCTCTTAGTTAAGGTTTAAGTTTTCATTAGTCAATTTTCAGCTCAAGTTTCTTCTAGGTGTTAATATTGCTCATTTTGCATTTAGCTTAGTGTTTTAAAGTTGTAGAAACTGAGTCCTATAACCTGCAATTGTTGGATTTAAGAATTGGTTAATATAGTTGTCAAATGCATCAGATAGGGAAAACAGCAAAAAGGCCTTTTTCTAGCTTAAAATTCAGTGGGTAAATTTAGAAATTTGGTCTTGATTTTCAGCACACAAGTAGTTTTTATGTCAATCTTAATTAGCTTTAGCTTATTTTCTCTTTAAAAGATCATTAAGCTATCTGTTTTTAAGCTCAAAATAAGGCATGTTGTCTTTTCTAATTGAAAAGAAACTCAGCAGGCACAAACAGATCAAAAAACCATTCATACTTAGTTTTTCTTAAGTTTTTATTTTCAAATTAGTTTGTAAAGTTGTTTTAAGTAGATTTGAGGTCAAGCTTTTAGGATCGTATAAGTTGATTTTTCCATATGTTCATTTTCTTAGTTAAAAATTAAGCACCAAGTAGCTAAGTTGTATGTTTGGTTTTTAGTTTTTCACTAAGTAGCTTTATTTATCATCCTCAGTTATGGCTGCTTCTTTGTGTTTTTTTTCTAGTTTAGATAGTTTACTTAAGTTTAGTCTAAGTTATTTTTGTCCTTAGCTTACTTAGTCATTTACTAGAAGCAGCATTAAAGCTAGCAGTACTAACTCTAAGTTAGTACTGCTGAGCTTATTTAAGCTTATTTTTGCTTAAATTGTTTGTTCATTTATTTTCAAAACTAGCTTATTAGGTTAGAAGTTAGTTGATAATAGCTTATTTGATTTTGTTTCTAGCTTATTTTAGTTTTTAGCTTATTAAGTTTTGTACAAAGTAAAAAAAAAGTAGTCAAGTGCTTTCTGTCTGTTTTAAGCTCATTTAATGGCTTATTGATTAGCTTTAAGAAAAGTGTGTTTTCAAGCAAAAATGGATTAATATAAGTGTTTTACAACTTTGCTTTTTAGGTTTTTGCAAAATATAAAAAAAGGGGAAAGTGAGGAAGTCGGGGGTGAGCAAGACTCGAACCCCCGACCTCAACCTAGCATCAACCCTTTTATAAACCTCACAACACACACCCTCACCAACGTGCCATTGGGACTTTTACGTTCAGGTTTGCACAAACAATCCTTTTAACCCTTTTTTCAGTTTTTATTATAAAAAGCACTTCGAGTGCTTAAAAGCTTTTTCCCGGCTTATTTAGTTTAAGCTTTTTAAAGTTTTACATTTTTCTGCATTTTGTTTATTCTGCACTATCTTCTTTAGTATTTCTCTTAGATTTTTTTACTCAAAGTTTGTTATTATTTAATCATTTATTTGTTGTTAAAACTTTTTAAAAAAATCATAAAAAATAGAAATAAATACAAAATAATAATTTTCCTTTTAATAAATTTTCTTTTTATCATAATTCTTAGGCTTACGGTTAAATTTACTTTCTCTAATGGTGAACGAGATTGAATCCCGTTTATATTTTTAGTGATTTTTAGCTTAAAACTCTTTCGTTTTTGGTCTAGTTTTCTTTGCCCTAGATTTTTAGTCAATTAAATCTGATAAAAACCAAAAAGATCATTTTAGGACTTAATTTTGATAATTTAGGGTTTTTGGTCCCGTTTAGGATTCCCGATTTGCGTTTTTAGTTAAAATCTAATTTCGCGTATTGTTTTCTCGTAGTTAGGTTTAATTGTCCCTTTATTTGTTCACTATTAGGATTTTAGAAAATAAATCTTCTTCAAACCAAATCAAGTCATTGTCCAAATAACAAACGAGGTCTCAATTTCATAAGTCTTTGGGAAAATGACCCGGTAATCACTTACCGATTTCTTACGTAGAAAATTTTCGTGTGATTTTTCTTACTATCTTTGTCCTCAAGGGTAGTTTAGGAATTTCATTATCGTTATATTATTATACGTATTAAAACTATATACATCAAGTTTTTGGCGCCGCTGCCGGGGATTTGTGATTAAGATTCCTTCGTTTGTAGTTTGTTGATCGTGATTTGGAGAACCTTTCGTCTTCGAAAGTTACGCTTTTAAGAAAATAAAAAAAATACAAAAAAAATTAAAAATATAAAAAGTAAAAAAAATATTTTTCTTTTCTTTTTAGTATAAGTAGAAAATTAATAAATAAGAAAAATACAAAAATATTTGCTCTTCCGGATTTTTCAATTTTTCTTGTGAATTCATTAATATAAGAAATAAATTTTTTTAACCAAGTTGGTAAAAGAACACCAACAAATAATACCTTCAACTGAGGTATTATCCATCTATAAGTTCCCGAACCTAAGATTAAAAAAAAGTATCGTCTTTTGTCACTTACGAAAAAGGCGCACCTCTTTTGTAAAGTTTATTTTACTTAAGAGAGTTACCCTAAGTTTGTTGATTATTCGGTGAAACAAAAATAGTTTTTCTATCCTCATTTGTTTGTTTAGTGCATGCGCACTAGAAATTCCCGTTTTCCAAATAATTCACCCGTAACCATTCCTAGACCTCGAAATAGAGGACGTGCTTCAAACATAGTCGAACCCGAGTTTCGTACTATCGTTGAAATTACACCAATGGCAGAAACTCGTACAATGAAGGAGCTACTCCGTGCACCCACGGAAGGGTACGAAGAAGCTATTGTTTTAACAGAAATCAACGCGGATCATTTTGAGATCAAAACGAATTTGCTTCAACTTGTACAAGCTAATCCTTTTCACGGTTTTGAGAACGAAAATCCTCACGCTCATATCAATAGTTTCAAGAGGATTACTTCGACCTTACGATTTAGGAATGTGCCTAACGATGTGATAAAGCTAATGATGTTTCCTTATTCGCTCGAGGGAGCCGCTAAAACTTGGTACGAGAAAGAACCTCCGAATTCAATCTTGACTTGGGACGATCTCGTTACCAAGTTCGTAAATCAATTTTTCCCTCCTTCAAAAACCACTCATTTACAGAATAAAATTTCTCGTTTTTCCCAAGAATTCGATGAATCTTTTAGCGAAGCGTAGGAACGATTTAAGGGAACGCTTAGAGCTTGTCCCCACTACGGATTTTCGAAGTTAACTCAAATAGACACGTTCTATAACGGTCTAAATGATAACGATCAAGACTCCTTAAATGTCGCGGCGGGTGGAAATTTATTAAGTAAGACGACTAGGGATGCCTTGAACATAATTGAGAATAAATCAAAAGTGCGTTATTCAAGAAACAAACCAAATGCTTCTAGGTTAAATACAACTTCTAGGGAAAATGCTAGTAAAACAGATGAGAGAATTGATAAGCTTGCGGATCAACTTTCGACCTTAGTCGAGATTGTTTCTAAAAAAGTTGTCACTCCCGCTCCGGTTAAAGCGTTTGAGGAAAATTGCGTTACTTGTGGTAGTGCCTATTCTTGGTATAATTGTCCACATACCGATAACAATCAAGCTAGTTTTTGTGCAACAACGGGTACTTATAATCAAGTAGCTCCTCCGAATCGTGTTAGTAACCAAATGGCACCACCCGGTTTTGCTCTGGTGCAAAATAGTTAAAATATGTTTAATCAAAGTCAAAATCAAGGGAATAATCTCAACCGGGGGAATAATTTTCATGGAAATCATGGTTTTCAAACTCAAGTTTATCATGCTCCAAATTTTCAAAATCAAGGATTTCATAATCAACCTTTTCAAGTGCCTAATAATCAAGTTCAACATGATTTTTCAAATGAGTTTTCAAGTTACAAGAGAACTAATGATCAAATGATGAGAAACCTGCAAAATCAAATTAACTCATTGAAGGGAGATCTTAAGAATGAGATTCAACACACGATAAAAACTCAACAAGCCGTCTTAATGAATCAACAAACTACTTTTCAAGATAATTTGCAAAACATGTTATGTGGATTGTTACAAAATCAAGCCTCAACTACGGGTACTCTTCCAAGTAACACAATTCCTAACCCGAAGGGTAAGATGAAAGCAATCACCACCCAAAGTGGTGTTCCTTACGAGGGACCCTCAATTCCTGCTAATCCTTCTCCCAAAAAGGTAGTAGAACGAGAAACCGAGGAGACAACGGATAAGGAGCAATCTAATTTCCAAGGAAGTACTGCTCAACTCCCACCTTCGGTTACCCCTATTTCAATTCCGGAACCCGATGTTCCAAAGACTTTACCTAAATCAACTTCGATTCCGGAACCCGATGTGTTTCTAAAACCTTTTTCTTAACCGAACTATTCCTTATCTTCGGATTATAATAATCAAAAGATGCAACGCGAAAATCTTCGTACCAACAAGAAAAGATTTTTCAAATGTTTCAAGATTTGCATTTTGATATAAGGTTTGTGGATGCTTTGTTTTATGCCAAAATGCTCCTTACAATTAGAAATTTGCTTACGAACTAAAGAAAAAGTCTCTCTTTGAATTAGCCAAAATTCCGTTAAGTGAGATTTGCTCCGATGCTCCCTAAAAAAGCTTCTTCCGAAAAGCTTAGAGAATCCTGACAAATTTCTTATACCCATGAAGAATTCCGCAGAATGGAGATATGCCAACGGCCTTGGCCGATCTCAGGCAACAGCACGAGCATAAATCTAATGCCCCTTTCGATTTGGAAAAAGCTTTCATTTGCCCGATCTTACAACCTACCGACTCAGAGGACCATAGAGGTAGCAGACAGATCCATAAACTCATCCTAAAGGAGTCACCGAGAAGACGTCTTTATCAAAGTTGGGAGTTATTTCACTTTCCTACCGACCTGTTGTTGTGGAGTTTGAAGCTGATCCTCTAGTTCCTCTAATTCTTGGAGATCTTTTGAGGACTAATCGTACGGTTAATTGATGTATACGAAGGAGAGCTTATCTTAAGGAACACGGATGAACAAATATCTTTAGTGTTCGAGTGGGCATGTAGGGGTGCAAAACATTCTCGGGGTAAGTAAGGCATGACTAACGAGTTGCGATGAGAAATGATTGATAGTGGACGGACTATGAAGAAAGGAAAGATGGAGGTAAAGAGATCTCGGCGGAGCCGAGAGCTAAACAGTCAAATATCGCTTATAGCAATGTTTGAAAGAATTTTTACGAGTTGTTCATTTTAGAGTTGTTCAAAAAGAAAGCATGCCTCAAATTTCTTCGATTTATGCAATCACATCCACCTTACCGACTATTGAGCCAGATGACTCTTTCATAATGGGGGACGAGCACCTTAGCACTTTTTGTGTTGAGGAAATTGTCCCAATCCCAAAAGAGTTCGAGGATACCTTCGACAATAACAAAGGATGTGATTTGCCTTTTTGCGATCCTCTCTTCAGTTCTAAGGATGACTTAACTTCTAGTAATGACGTTTCAATTCTTACGAAGGATGTTCAAGAAGAAGATTTTCAGATTTATTCAAACTTTTTTTTGAATTTGATGATAATTTCAACTCCAGTAACGAAAATCCTCTCTTTAACGAGATGGAAGAAGATGTCGAGAACGAGAAATCCAATTTTTTTGACGAGCCAGTTTTACCTCACACACCTTTTTCCGATAAGGTTGAGTGTTTCGATCCGGGAGACGATATGGATGAGATCGAAGCTTTTCTAGCTATTGAAGTTCCTACAGATTTTGAGGAAGGTTATTATGACTCGGAAGGAGATGTACTTTTTCTTGAAAGTTTGCTTTGTGATGATACCACTCTTAATCTCTCTTCCGAAGTGTTTTTCGATCATGAACCACAACATGTTAAGAATGAATCCGACCATGATACTTTGATAGCTTCCTCTCCTAGGAATGATCCTCTCTACCATGAGTTCGCCGGTGAACTCATAACAACTCCTCCAAGAATTATTCAACTTCCCGGTCACAGGAAAACTTTCATGTTAGTCCAAGAACGATAGTCGAGTCTCTTCCCACATTTCCTATCCCCGTTAAGGATAGTGACCCCGTTCAAGAAGAGATCGATTTATTCCCTGGTCTGGATGATTTAATTCCTCCAGGTGTTGAGAATGATGATTCCGAAGATGAAGATAATTCCACTTTCTTTCCCGTAAATGAGTCATCTATTCTTGATCCGTCATTTCCTCGTCCTCCTCCGGAACCACCAGATGTTGAGATTTGCTTAAAATTTGAGACCAATACGGCTGTGAAGAACAATTTTGATGTGCTAAACAAAGATGATTGTTTTAAATCAGGAGGAGGTGCAACTGTTATTTCTCAAAATGTTGAAGATGAGGATTCCTTCACATTTGTCATTCGGGATTTTCCCCCGTTTATCACCTACCCAGAGGATTCTCCTTTAACTCTCTCCTTCAAGAATAAGCATCTCATTTTTGACCCCAGCATCTTCGCTTTTTATCAAAAGCCGATGGCATTTTCAATGAAAGTTTGTTATTCTAAGTGTTTCATCCCTAAGGACAAATGAATTCGGGGATCGAGTCAAGCTACATGACTAGGTTACCAAAAACAAAGCGCTTTGTGGGAGGCACCCCATGCTTATCCATCTTTCTTCTTTCTAATCTCTAATGTGTTGTGAGGAGGCTTGTACTCTTCTGTTTCTCGTTGTTTGTGCTTGTAATTGTTTACAGGATTGCCCCACAATTTTTGAAGCCTCTGGTGTTCGGTGTTTTATCCCGGTCCACTCGAGCTTCCTAGCCTTTGCTTGCCATTAGTTTGGGGAAATCTAATATCCTAGATTATTATCGACTAAGCGGTTTAAGATTTTTGTGATACTTTCTCCATGCTCGGATTATGCATTTGACTTTTTGAGTTCTGGTATGGGTTTTTGAGCCTTAGATTAGGAAACATTAAGGATAATGTTTAGTTTTAGTATGGGGTAGTATATCTTTGATATGATCTTACCTACTTTTGCCCGTTGTTCTCACGTACCCTGTTTTTCCGTAAAAATTTTAAATTTTTATAGAAAATAAAAATAAAAAAAATAAAAAATTGATGAAAAATTGATAACAAAATAAGTGTTTTGACACGAATGTAGGTTTTCCATTGGTGAGAACAAAAGTAGATTTTGACCCGACTGGTTCTATATCTTAGCTTTTCTCCTTAACGTAAATAGATTGAATTTTGCTAATCTTTTATACAAGGAGTTATAAAAAGCAAGTCTTGCTTGAAAAAGTCAAGATTTTTGCAAGTTCCGATAATTGATTTTAAATATGCAAAGTTTGATTTATTAGGCTAAGCATTCACGAGTTTCTTTCTTAGAAATTTTAAATTGTGAAGAACAAGAGATGATAGAGTAGAATATAAGTTTTGATGGTAAGCATGGAATAGTTGGATTTCTTTAAGGCTCATAAGTGTTAATTGTGGCTTTTCGCTCCCATTAGCTTAATAAATATTATGTAAATGTGAATAAATAAAGTTACTTAGGTTTTTGCGATTCTTAGTTTTGATCCCTTCATAGAGATTCCTTCTGGTGAAATTAAGGTACACATCGAGGTTTTGTCAGTGTTGTGGTACGCTCCCAGGTCTTGTCGGTTAGGACGCCCGATGTCTCAGTTGCTACAAGACCACAGGACTTGAAATTTGGCTAAATAATAATAAATAAATATGAATAAGCCAAAGCCGAAATAAGACTTCTGGATCATGGTCGGTTCGTATACCGATGTGACAGTCATTTAAAGGGTGGATGTATGAATAAAAATAATAAAACTGTAGGCTGAATAAAAGTTTACTGCTTCTTGCCGGCTCACAATCGATGTTGTAGTCTTCTAAATAAAGCACATAGTAATAATCCGAGATTGATAAAAGTTTGCTGCATCTTGCCGGCTCACAACCGATGTTGCAGCCTTCTAAAAGGTCAAGGAACTCCTGGTCGAAATAAGACTCCTGAACCATGGTCGGCTCGCATACCGATGTGGCAGTTGTTTAAAGGACTAGGAGGTTGAATAATGTTGCTATAATAATAATGTGAATAATAAAGCTAAATTTTGACTCTGGGGTTATCTGAAAAGGATAACCCCTAAATCATGCAAAATTAGAACCTTAATGTGGACCCTACTCTCACCATATCATCTCTCTGGGAAAGGATTTCAACTAATTGTGGTCAAAACCGGGTTTACTTTATATGAATAAGGCATTAATCTATTTGTCACCAATAATAAAACCTTTAGAGGAATTAGGAAATAAGGGAGCGGGAAGTGGCTATGCTTTCACATTTAGCTCTTATGAGTAGCGTTAGCATCATTACTTGTATTTTACAATAATCTTGTTTTTAAGCTTGGCATGGAGAGGTGAAAGTCGGGGACGATGAATTTATCTAATTGGACACTTCTTGTGCTTTTTGTTCCATGATCTTAAAAGTTATCAATGAATAATGAAAACATTACATAACGTCACACGAGGTGTTTTATAACTTTTGACTTCTTAATTCTCCCCACGAATTACTTCACTACTCTTCAAAGGATTAGTTTAGGGAGGTTTTGAGATATTTGGTTACAGAGCATATAATATTGCGTAGGGACACGCAATCATTTAGTTTTGGGAATTTTGATATGTGTGAAAACACATATCCTTTTTATATCAGAAATGTCCCTTAAAAGACCAAAATTGTGCATAAAATGCTTTTATATTGCTTGTTTTATCTTTGTGAATGTGTAGGTATGGATATTGCAAAAATTGCAAGAAAACGATCAAAATCGGACAAACACGGACACAAGATGGAAAAGAGTATATAAGAGCCGAGGATTTAATAGCAAGAAAGGTCAAAAGTCAACTCCAGTCAACCCTTGGTCAACCACAAGAAGACAAAACCCTTAAAAATACCATAAAAACCCTTAATGTTAAATCATTCTCACTAAAAGTCCTAAAAACCCTAACAC
>BQNB010048171.1:0-42704 GCA_026074375.1 Tanacetum coccineum | reverse complement strand
GAATGATTAATAGAAAATTCAGATTTTTCTTGTTTCTGGTATATTGATGATTAAAGATCCATAGAAATGGGCCAACAGTTACGAGCTTAAGTATTTATTATTCATAAGAATGGTAAGCTTACCCAACTCCATATCGAGTTTTTGTTTTTTATTGTATATAGGAGCCGAAATGTGTGTGTGTGTGTGTCTGTCTCTGTGTGTGTGGGGGGGGGGGCATAGTGGTCGTTGGTATAATCAATTAGATGGCGCCCCAATAAAGTTTTTTTTGATCCACCTGTATTTGATGCATTCTTAAAACAGGCAAGACTCACTACACTTACAGTAGTAACCTTCTTCTGTTTGTAGGGTTTCTTAATTGCAGTCATTTTGAGCCTGTGCTATGTTTCTTTTAGCCCAAAAATTGCAAGTGCAAACACGTTTAATGTAACATCTTATGGTGCAGTAGGAGATGGGAATACATACGACTCTCAGGTAAACCATTTCCACAAGTTCTAAATGGATGAACATGTGTTTCTATAAAAAGAACCATGCATGAATCAGCTAGTATGTATGTTTTCTAATTATCTTAATACATATAGGCTTTCATTAAAGCATAGACTGATCTATGTGGAGATGATTCACAATATCCGACGTTGATCATACCAACAGACATGACATTTTTACTAAGCCCGATGTCATTCAATGGTCCATGCAAATCCTCTACGATACATATTCAGGTAAAACAATACTCGAGTAATTAATTATTCCATGATGTTATGTTACAAAGTCTTCATTACAGATCTACATTTATATTAAGTTTATAACATTCTACTCAATTAACACGATGGCATCTATGTGCATATGTGTAGCTTTTGGGCAACATTACTGCACCCAAAACACGTGATGGATGGAAAGATTGTGTAAAAACACGCTTTTGGATATATTTCACATCGGTGAGAGGGCTCACCATAGACGGAACTGGAACACTTGATGGCCAGGGCTCGATCTGGTGGGACAACCAGGTAAGTTCTGGAATCGAGCTTGAGTTCAATATCAAACATCTGGAAAGAGCGTAATAGTAGTTGAGTTTGTTTTATTGTAGGGGACGGACGAACCTTGTGATCGCCCAACGGTAATTAAAAATAAATGCCTACTCTTTAATTCTAAGGGATTAGAATGCATATCAACTTACTTAAAAAAAACTAACATGTACATGAATGTAAATCATTTAGGCTTTACATTTTCACGAATGCAACAAACTTCAGCTGAGTGGCACCACACATATTAACAGCCCAAAGCTTCATATGAGCATTGTTGATTGCGAAGATGTAGATATCGGATATATAAAAATTGTAGCACCTGGAGACAGCCCAAATACTGATGGGATCGACGTTAGTGCTTCCACACGTATTAATATTCATGACTCGAACATCCAAACTGGTATCCAAAAAATTAAAACACAAATCATACTTGCTAATGTGTTTTTTATGATGTGGTCTTTAATTGTTTTGATACACTTCAACAGGTGATGATTGTGTGGCTATTAATGGCGGCATATATGATATCAATGTAACAAGGGTGTTTTGTGGACCTGGTCATGGCATAAGGTATAGTAACATATGACATTGATCTTTAGATTTTAGCCATCACACTTACAAATATATAAAATGACTCCATTGATGTGTTTTCAGTATTGGGAGCCTTGGAGAAAACGGTGGTAATGATACAGTAGAACTAGTGCGCGTACAAAATTGTACTATCACAGGAACAGAAAATGGATTACGAATCAAGACAGTACCAGTAAAACTAATTTATATAATCAAGTTTTTGTAACATAACTTTTTCGGGCTATATCTATAAACACCATTAACTATTTTATGTGTTTATGTACCATAGGGTGGAACGGGGTACGCCAGGAGGATCACATTTCAGGACATCAATCTATACGATGTAAAAAATCCAATCATAATTGATCAACATTACTGCAGTAATTCAGAAAATTCTGAATGTCCGGCACCGGTTAGTCTTGTAATCCTTAGCAACAACGTATCTCACTATATTGTACCCAATATGCATTTTCCATATCTTAATATGTTATATTTACTCCTTTTTTTCAATTTGAATTAGCCATCGGAACCAGCAGTACAAGTGAGTGATGTGACGTATATAAATATAAATGGGACATCAGCATCAAAGCAAGCGATTACTTTCAGTTGTAGCGAGAAGTTTAACTGTACTGGAATCAATACAAACGAAGTTGGAATCTTTGGTGATGACAATTTTGCTTACTGCAAAAACGCTCAAGGAAATTTTGTAGCTACTACCCCATATGTTAACTGCAACTAGAGTGTAGCTAAACCCCTACATTGGGAATAATATCCTTGAACTGTAACAAATTATAAATTTATCAGCAATAAGCTAGCTAATTACCAAGGCCGTCTCTAAATTTATAAAAAATTTGAGGGCTCTGTACGAAATTTTATAATGAGGCCTTTCGAGAACGAATCTTATATATAAAGTGTCATCGTTTATAAGATATAATGCAATTAGTTATTTAAACGTTCAACATATTACTCATTTAAGATATTTTCTCATCTAAATATTATTTTCTTAGTGAAAAATATGTGTACACATGCATATAATTGTTAACGGGACATATTTTGGGGCCCCTAAAAATCTTGGAGCCCTGTGCGGTCGCCCACTTTGCACAACCTCAAAGACGGCCCTACCAATTACTTTTAGTATTATCTTTTAACTCCAACTCATTATCAGGTTACAAAGCATATGCATTACGTTTATGTGACTGACAAAAACATGTTTCATGACAACTTTGGTTTAGCGGTAACAAGTGTTGTTAGAAAACCCGTAAGCACAAATTACACTTGAAAGATATCTTTTATAAAATAAAAGAAAACGGATAATGTTAGGTATGCAAATCCAATCCCACATCGGTAGAACTATAATCTTAAAACTAACATATAAGCTTGGTGGGCTACTTCTTCTATCATCGATTGGTTTTAAAATGGAATATCAGTTGGGCTTTATATGTTACTTGATGAGATGTTGGGTCGTAAGAATTCCCACCAAATGGTATCAGAGCTATGGTTGGGCCCAGTGGTGATGTGGATGGTGTTCCCTCGGTTAGACCCCATTGCGGCGGTATTAGTGGATCTCATTAAACCTTGCATCAAAAGTAATTCGGTAAAAGGTGGTGTATTATGATGGTAAAGGTCGACGGTATGAAAAAGGTGGGATCGTAGGTATAGTCGAATTGGAAGGTTGTTGGGAGTGCAAACACAATTCCACACCAGTAGAACTATAAACTCAAATTGGTAAATTGGTTTTAGAATAAAACTTCAATTGGGCTTTATGTTGGACATGGTGAAATGCTTAGCTATAGGAACCTCACACAAAATAAAAACACATTTTATTTAAAATAAACAATTTTGAAGAAAATCAAATTAGACTAATATATGAGATCTCGATTTGGCACAATTGATTGGACAATGAAAGTCGAAATTGCATTTGTTAATACAAATAATGTTTAAAAACGTTATTTATATTTTTCGACTTCTCTATGGTGATGCATCCTGAGACCGCTAGTGAGATCACATTCGTGTGATTAGTATTTACTAAGAGATAAGAGGCATCATGATCACCCTTGTTTTTAGCACGCGTTTGTTATAATTATGATGATCTAATTGATCATATATAACTACCCTCATACCCTTGCTATGCACTTATTTTTAGTGCAAAATACACCTAGTACACCCCTATGAGCTTATCTTTTTTGCAGTTCTCGTGATTTTTCGATTGATTCCAAATTGTTATTAAAGAACATTCTTTACACCCCACTTAAATGTTACACCCAAATCGCCTTAGCCCTCCTTGTATGGACTCATTTTTAGTACATTATTATGATAACATATGTTTAACCCGAGTTAATTGTTTTCTTAATTACATGGTTGATAAGTCAAGTCATTTGGTAGTGTACACAGTTTTGGGACGATTGAGATTCATGGTAGTTTTATTTTACAGAGAATTAGGGAAGAAGTCAATATATTACCCCCATGTGCTTTAATGTACTCCATATTTATTGATCCCCTGAATTCGGGTCGTTGGTTAGTTTATTATTGAGTTAATAAAAAAACTCAAGTATAGGGATGTCAATATAAATCACGAGTCATGTATATTTATTTTATTTCAGCATATTCATGATGGCAGGGCAAAAGTGTATATAAAAAATAAAAAAAAATAAAAAAAAAAGCAAAAAATATGTTAAAATATACGGACTGTCATCCTGCTTATGTTTAAGTTAGGGCTGAGCATATTGGACCATCGACCGGACCGAACTGAGAAATCGGACCGACCAGACCGGACCGAACATATTTTGGTCCGGTCCTCAGTTTATGCTTTTCTTTAAATTTGGTCCTCGGTCCAGTCGGTCCGGTTCGGTCTTACAAAAAACCCGGCGATTATGCTTTGTTGGACCGAACCTGTAACACCCCCAAAATATCACAGCGAAAACGTAACCGGGGGCGTTAGTTTATAATACACAAACATAAGATATAAGAGAACGGCCTCTACATGAGTCGTTTAAAAGTAATCTCGTTGATACATAAAACATTAAATAAGTTTTTAACAAAGCGGTCCCATACGTTTAGCATCAAAAGAAAATCATAGTTTGGTTACAAAACAACGAGAATAGATCAAATGCAAATAAAATCCCATGAAATGAAGCAAAGATGATGCGGATCCAATGCACTTCATAAATGTACTTACGAGTTAAGCACCTGAGAAAACAATGAGAATATGTTTTGTTGGACCGGACCTGTAACACCCCCAAAATATCACAGCGGAAATGTAACCGGGGACGTTACTTCATAATACACAAGCACAAGATATAAGAGAATAACCTCTACATAAGTCGTTTAAAAAGTACTCTCATTGATACATAAAACATTAAATAAGTTTTTAACAAAGCGGTCCCATAAGTTTAACATCAAAAGAAAATCATAGTTTGGTTACAAAACAACGTGAATAGATAAAATGCAAATAATATCCCATGAGATGAAGCAAAGATGATGTGAACTCCAATGCAGTTCATAAATGTCCTTATGAGTTAAGCACCTGAGAAATACATGCTTAAAATATCAACATAAAGTTGGTGAGTTCATAGGTTTAAGTAAATAGTATCACTACAAGAATTCAGGCGAATACCCACAAAAATTACCCACACTCATCCTTTCGAGGGTAGTTACCCACCTAATACCCACCTGTTACCTATGATCGAGGACTTTCAAAGTCGATTTTATTTTCCCTTGAATTCCCCATGGATTTACCCACGCAAAATAGCCACATAAATATTTTTGTGTGTGCAATACGTGGGTAAATAGTTGGCGCCAAAACATTTTACATGGATTACCCACGTCGCGAGTTATTGTGGCTATATTTGTGGGCAATTTAGTGGGTAAACGTTATTTACCCACGAAATACAAACCTCATTTTATTTGGTGGGTAAGCTAATGTGGGTGTTTTGTGGGTAAATATATTATACCGTTACTTACCCATCTTATTGTGTATAGTGTTTTTGTGGGGTAAATTTGAAACGAAATAATTGTGTATTAGACAAGTATGTGGTTACAAAAGGGTGACCATAAGAAGTCGATCGACGCCGAACCCGATCCTTGAACCGACCCGAATAAGAACATTATTGTTCGGGTTACTCGGCTTGAAAATCACATTCTGGTTTTAGTCGGTCAATCCGACTAACACCGCATACCAGAATAAGTTCGGGTATCGGGTAACTACTTTGCTTATTCGAGTTCGGGTCAACCCGAATTACCCGAGTTAGTTTTTTTTCCATATAAACTGTGTGTGTTCAACTACCTTTGTTCAACTAAAAGCCCATACTAAGCCTATTTCCCATCATAATTCTAGAGTTGACATATTATCACATATTTGACTGGCGTAATTTATATCCCAAAAGAACTTGCAACAAGTTTGCTCATATTTTAAGTTTCATGGCTGAAATCTACCCATTTGCTTGCTGTCATTGTTACAACTTCATGACGTGATTGATATGTTAGAAGCATTAAAGATCATCAGATGAATACCAAAGACAAAGTGAAAATAACATCTACAACTAGGGGGTCAGTAGGGTCGGGTCGACCCGACCCGAACCCGAAACTCGATAATGGCTAATGGGTCGGTTAAATCCTGGTCAAAAAATATTGTATCAGGTTGTTTTAGACTCAAACCCTATAACCTGTCATATGGCAGTATTATCCAATGAAACACCCATATAACCGTAACAAATGGAATTGAGGTCCAATGAAACATCGATACAAATCGTAATTAAAAGTTCCAACCAGCATCTTTCAAAACCAATTTAGGACGCTACATTTTTTGGTCATAGAAAACAAAGTTTGTCACATCGTCATAGTAGCAAATAAACTACTTTGTCCAATCTCACAGGAACTACATTGTTTGTCACAGAAACCACACCAAATAAATTATGATATCCTACATTGTTTGTCTCCAAAACTATTCTATATCAAAGGAAACAAGAGTCATTTAAAAACCACTTGAATGACAAACAGATTACAGTACCATATGATCCATTTTGCCTAACACACTAGTAAAATAAACAAAAGTCATTTAAAAACCACATGAATGACTATGACCCATTTGACCTAACACCAGTAGCAAAATAAACAAGAGTCAGGGGGTGTTTGGTTCGGGTTTCAACACTAGAAAAAAGGGGGAGTGCTTGTTTCGGTCAGTCCGGGTATATTGCGGGTATATTGCAACTGACACACACAACTATAGATCATATCCGGTTGAATTTATACGAACGAACTTTGACTGGGTGAGTCAGATATATTTTGCATAAAGTTATTTGGCACATTTTGCATACTAATACTTCTAAATTTACTAATTTTATGTTACCAATACTTATTTATGTTGCTATAATAGTACAATTTTGCTCCATGAAAAAAGATGTCTACTGCTAGTTGGGTTGAGTTATAAGCCAGTGTTTACGCGATTTTCAGATGGAAGACACATTACATATTTTATGGCTAAATTGCAAGAAAAATGTTATAATATTTCTAGTTACACTCTAGAGCTTAGAATTCCAAAATGTAACTAGTGAACTTAAAAGATTTTACACTCCTACATTTAATTTCAGAAAAAAATGGTTCAGTCGAGTACTAAGATATCATCAGAACGTGTTTCTTAAACCAAATAACATATTTTTCAAATCAAATCAAATAACAATCCAATACAAATCCATTATCTGATATATTATCATCAACAAAACAAAGTCAAAATAAAGTCGACGATTGAACTAAAGAAGTTGAAAGGCTATCAATAAAGATATGATGTACCAACGGTATGTTACCTTAACCATCGGAAAGGAAATTGATTTAAGATTTTACAGTTGTTCACTGTCCCCATACCTATGTTCCTTACGCCTATTGTTCATCGTAGTGTGTGAGTTCAAAAACTCGAGCAGGAGTTGGAGAGATGTAAAGTTCGTTTTCCTACAAATCCGTAAGTATATTATCCGATAAGTATACAAAATAAATTATTTGACTTGAACATAATAAATCTCAGGAATGTAAACAAGAAAATTGTAATGAATTAAACATCTTACGGGTCTCCTCTTAAGTAGAGAAACAACAATTGAGCCTCCACAATGCTTCCACAATTTCCACCTTTTGTTCCAGAATCGATCAATCATATCTTCCCAATAGCTTGATTCGATCCATTTTGGGTTATAAGGCTTTAGAACAGAAAAATCAGAACCATCAAACTCAACCCCAGCTAGTTGCGCCATTTTAATTGACTTATCTCTTGCCTTTGACATGAGACATGGATAAATCTTCCGCATACTAGCCTCCCACACCTTATGGACCAACACATCAGGCACAACTTCCCATTGGAAAAAAGCCTATGCATACAACTGCTATCAAGTTTATATTATCATTTTAAACCAAGTTTGATTTATTTACTCAGAACCAAATGTGGGTACACACCTTAAAAAGCTCCCATAATTCACCACGCGCGGACCTTTTAACCTCATTCCAAGTGGTCCAAGAACCATTAAACATGTTCTTTAAGATATAAATTTCATTAACGGAATAGTTATTGCCAAGTAAACCTACATAATGGGTATACATTGCATCATAAGGAACCCAGAAATAACTTTAGAAGCATATAAATATATGTTGTATATATGCCTACCTTCCACCATCCAGTAGCAAAATAAACAAGAGTCAGGGGGTGTTTGGTTCGGGTTTCAACACTAGAAAAAAGGGGGAGTGCTTGTTTCGGCCAGTCCGGGTATATTGCAGGTATATTGCAACTGACACACACAACTATAGATCATATCCGGTTGAATTTATACGAACGAACTTTGACTGGGTGAGTCAGATATATTTTGCATAAAGTTATTTGGTACATTTTTCATACTAATACTTCTAAATTTACTAATTTTTTGTTACCAATACTTTTTTATGTTGCTATAATAGTACAATTTTGCTCCATGAAAAAAGATGTCTACTGCTAGTTGTTAGTCTTCCAGCTGGGGTAGTACATGTTGAGTAGTTAAAAATTATCCCCAAAAATAAAGCTAACAAACATCAATATAATTTCACATATATAGACTTGCAATGAAAAGAAGCAATGGAGAATAAATTGAAAGTCAAAGACTAATTTGTACCTCAATTAGGGTTGCAGGATTGATGCTTCCTCTCAATTTCACTTTGGTGAGTAAATAAAAATGATACAACATGGTGGAGGTTTTATCAAACCACTTGGTAACTGTTGCCTCCAAATTTAATTTTGGCGGGTTTTTTGTTTGACTTGATCAATGAAACAACAACCTCCTCCTGCATTTTCTCTATTTCGTGAGTTGTTTGTTTCGTGGTTGTGTTTCTTTGTTTGACTGAATCAATTTAACACTTATTTACTAAGCTGAAAAGATACTAGTACTATACTATAATAACATTAATAAATATAATATTGATAAAAATAATAAAAAGCTAACACTTATCCATTGGTAGTCTTATCCTTCCAATTTAACCTCCACTCTCATCAGCTCCTTCAACCCCTCTCTGCACATACATCACTCCTCTTTGATGTCATCTGATTCTATATCTAAACTCTAAAAAGGTAAACCCCTAATAATCTAAATAATTTTATTTGAATATTTTGTATTTTTGGGTCTTTTGCTATGTTGTTTAATGATAGAATGTTTGTTATATTATCTAAGACACATAAGAAACTCAATTGCAATATGTTGTTAGTATTTAATAAAGTAGCTGTTTGGTCTCTAGGTATGCTTGAATTGTCAATAGTTTTAAGTGAAGCATCCAATATTTGACATGTCCTTAGTAAAGCCATTTTCTTCACAAGCTAGAACATATGTTTCCTTATCTTTTGAGATGTTTTTTCATTCAAGTGTTTTATAAAACAAAAACATTACTGACTATAATAATAAAAAATGAGAATGCAAGGCAAGAGTTTACATATACATATTTAGTTGTATCAATTTTTTTAATAGTATTTTTTTCCTTTTTTTGGCAGACAACTATTTTGGTTTGACAACGACTACAGATAGAGTTTAATTGAGAACGGATCGGGAATGGATGTATAATAGCAGATTTGTAATTGTAGAAGGACGTAAGGAATAAAATCCTGAATTTATAGATCGAGTTGTATTTACTTTATCATTTCATATATTTACATTGTTCATATTGTGCAAGCATTGAATTCACAAAAAGGTTGAATCAAAGTTTTACAAACATACATAAAACTTAAATTTAAAAAGCGGTAAACTATTTAACCCCCCCTTCTAGTTTTCCATAAACTATGATCAGTGGACCTCTCATGTGGAACCTGAAGTGGGCTCTAGTTCTGTGCAACCAAATTGCAACACCTCATCTAATGGAGATAATGAAGGGCTAAATCCATATCGTAACATGATCTTAGAAGCAACAGGTCATGATTTCAATCCAAACTCACATGAAAATGTACCTCAACCACAGCTACCAGACCCAAAAACTAAGAGGTTATATGAGTTGCTTCGTCAAGCTGATGAACCATTATGGCCTGGTTCACTTGTTTCAAGGATGTGAAACATCAAGTCAGAGTCTCGTATGACAGAGAAGATCTATGATGATGTTATGCAAGTTCTCGAAGATGCATTACCACCAGATAGTAAGTTGGTTGGTAGTTTTTATGAGACAAAGAAGTTTGCATCAGATTTAAGTCTTCTATGTGAGAAAATTAATAGTTGCATTAATGGGTGTATGTTGTATTGGGGTGAAGAAGATAAGGATTTGTTAGTTTGTAAATTTTGTAAACACCCTCGATATAAACAAAGTAAGATAGGTTCGAAAAAGAGGAAAACTAAAACACTACATCGGTTTATGCATTACTTCCCTCTCATACCTAGGCTATAGAGGTTGTATGCTTCAAAGGTCTCAGCCACTCATATAAGGTGGCATGATGAGCATGTTCAGGAGGATGGCGTCATCTCTCACCCATTTGATGCAGAGGCATGGAAGCATTTTGATCAAACATATCCTCCATTTGCAGCAGAGACACGTAACGTAAGGTTAGGGTTATGTACAGATGGGTTTCAACCCTTTGGGCAATCAGGGAAACAGTATTCTTGTTGGCCTGTCATTGTAACACTGTATAACTTGCCTCTATGGATGTGTATGAAAGATTCGTACATGTTTTTAACCATTATTGTACCCGATCTAATCCAAAGCAAAGAATAGACGTCTTCTTACAACCTTTAATAAAAGAATTAACGACTCTTTGGAAAGGTGTACCAACTTATGACATTTTAAAGGAGCGCAACTTTACCATGAGAGCTGCACTATTGTGGACTATTAATGATTTTCCTGCTTATAGAATGTTGTCTGGGTGGAGTACAGCCAGAAAGAAAGCTTGTCCATATTGTATGGAGAACTCAAAAGCTTTTAGCTTATCTAATGGTGGAAAGGTTTGATGGTTTGATTGTCATCGTCAATTTTTACCAGAGGATCATCCTTTCAGGCGAAATAAGAATGAATTTATAAAGAATAGGGTTGAACTATCGCAATCTTCATTGACATTGACAGGGGAACAAGTTATTGAACAAATTGATGAGTTTGAATTGAAGGAAGTTATAGAAATAGGAGGGGCAGAATTTAACGCTTCCATAAGCAAATCATGTGGGTGGAGGAAGCGTAACATCTTTTGGAATTTGCCTTATTGGAGTACTAATCTTATTCGTCATAACTTGGATGTCATGCATATTGAGAAAAATATGTTTGAGAACGTATTTGAAATGGTAATGGATATTGAAGGAAAAACTAAAGATAATGCTAAAGCAAGAGATGATGTAAAAATTTACTGCAAGCGTAAGGAGTTGGAGAAAAATGAATCAACTGGGAAATATCCAAAAACTTGTTATAGCTTAGGGAAAGAGGAGAAAAAGGCTGTTTGTGATTGGGTTGCAAAACTCAAGTTTCCTGATGGGTATGTTTTGAATATGACAAGATGTGTCGATATGAAAAAGTACAAGATGTTTGGTATGAAAAGTCACGATTATCACGTCTTCATGCAATGATTGATCCCAATAGCATTTCGTGAATTGTTGCCAATAACAGTGTGGAAAGCTTTAACTGAGTTAAGCTTGTTTTTCAAAGATCTTACATGTACTATGATTGAAATGGATGACATGATAAGACTACAAACAGAAATTCCTGTTATTTTGTGCAAGTTAGAAAATATATTTTCTCCTGGCTTCTTTGACTCAATGGAACACCTGCCTGTTCATTTTCCATAGGAAGCAAGAGTTAGAGGGCCTGTTCAATATCGATAGATGTACCCGTTCGAAAGGTACATTAGATTTTTAATTCTGATATAATATTTTCTTAATGTCAACACAATATATTCCCCTGTAGTTCAGTAAGGTAAGGACAAACCTTAACTTATATGTCCATTCATTGAGTTATTCAGAAGAGGATGGGTGCATAGACAACCTAGTTTATCTACTATGTTTTTGGCTAGTGTCTAATTAGTTTCTAACATAAAAGAACGATAATGTTATCCCAAGATAATAAGCTATCCAAACACAAGATAAGCCATACCAATAAGCAAAAAGCTAGAAAGAGAGAAAGAAAAATGGAAGATTTATTAGAGAGAGAAAGTCTAATCTAGCTTTGTTTCTCTAAACCACTCCTCGTTCTATCCTTCTTATTTCGAGTATACCCACTTCGGTACCGTATAGCCTTTTTCCCATAAGGCAAATCTACTAGGATCTAAACTTTTTGAATCTCAAACTGCAACAATTCTTCTTGCATAGCATCAACCCAGCTTTCATCTTAAAGAGCTTCTGAAATCTTCTTGGGTTCATGTTGAGATAGAAAACAAAGCCAAAATAAACAAAGATGAAAGTCATTATGTTGCTTTTCTCCTTTGCTTTACTTTGAACATAAAACTAACTCAAGCATATGAGCTTTTTAAGATCTTTTATTGACTTTGCATTCTAGTTACTTGTACTGCTGTATGTCTGATCTCCTAGATATAGTTTTGATAGGATAAGAGGGATTATTCTTGATGTGGGAAATAGGACTTAAGTCATCAACTGTTTCCATAATTTGTGTAAAGTAACCTCCTGCACCTCTCATCTATCAAAGATGAATGTGTAAAGACTACCATTAGTGTATCTTCATGAATATACTCTCAAATGGAGGTATTGTAGAGTCACTACTTGCTTGAGTTAATCTGCGTTGTGTTCAGAAAGAGATAGTCCCTCATTGCAATTGGCAGTACTAACTGGATGCTATCGGGTATTAACAAAGTTAGTACGCTAGCTTTAGTTGTTGTCGCTAAACAGTACTAAAAATGTTAGTACTGCTAGACTTAGCAGCTCCTTCCTGAGTAACACTAAGTTCTCAGTTTCTTGTTCAAGATTCTTCCTTAGAGCTTCAGCTTCCTCATTAGCTTCCTTTTCTTGCCTTTGAAGTCTTGCCAAAGATTTCAAGATAGACTTGTTTCTTTCTCTTGGACCTCCCTATCTGGTTAGCCGATTTTGAAGCATACATGGGTTGTTGAAGCATAGGAATGCCATACATCAATATTGGAGTTCAAAGCAGTCTTGAGCAGATTCATCTTCTTTTCAGAATCCCCTGCATCAATCTTGTCTTTTGTACCTGTATTTTGGTTAGATTCTTGTTCGATCATGCTGAAGGTTAGCTGATCTCTGATTCTAAACAGAAGGATTGTTCATAGAATCAGTCAAATAATCAAGGACTAAAAAGCCTATTTCGGTCCTTTCCCTGCAAACATTGGGTTTGTTCTCTAAGGAAGTTTAGATGAGGTTTTCTTCAACTCTTTTGGTTACTAAATTGTATACTCTAAAAGCCTTGCTTTGTAGAGAATACCCAACCAAAAATCCCTCATCAGATTTTCCAGCAAACTTGCCCAAGTGGTCTATGGTGTTCAAGATGGTCACATGGCACCCAAAAGGTCTTATATAACTTATAATTGGTGTCTTACCAGTTAAAAAGTTATAAGGTTTGTCTTATTATGAGGCTTGGTCACTAAATTCCTGTTAAAACATAGCAAGATACTTCACTGCTTGCATCCCAAAAAGTGTTAGGTAAAAATGAATCTGCAAGCATGGTCCTTGCTGCCTCAATAAGGGTCCTGTTCTTTCTCTCAGCAACTCCATTTTGTTGTGGAGTTCTGGCATTACTGTACTCCCTCTTGATCCCTTTTAACCCACAAAATTCAGTAACATCCCTGTTTTTAAATTCTGTTCCATTATCACATCTAATAGTTTTAACCTTTTGATTCAATTGGTTTCTTTTTGGTCTTTTAAGTCCTTAAGGGATTTGCACTAGTTTCATCCTTAGTTCTTAAGAAAAAATGTCAACTAAATCGCTAAAATCATCATTGACTAACCTACAATAGGGTCTTATGGTTTATGCTCCTAACTGATGTAGGTCCAAACAAGTCCATATGAAGTAGTTGTAGAGGGTGGCTAATATAGCTAACTAACTTGGCCTTACAAGAAGCTTTGTGTTGCTTTCCTTTCTGACAAGGAACACAAGTGGTGGTCATTGAAAATCTTTGTAGGTAAACTCGGACAAGTTTCCCTACTTAACAGGTCAGTTTCAGGTTTTTGAAATTTACATGACCCATAACCTCTATGCATCAGTTATATATCAGGAGTAGCCTTTGCATTAAACAATGCCAAACTTCCTAAAGGGACAAAGTTCTCTATATTGAATAACTGTACATATTGTTTTGTCTCGGACCCGAACCCAAACTTACTATTTTTGGACATCGCCAAACGAACCCTAACATTTTATTAGTCATCTAATAATATTTGTTAATGTTTTCCAAGCTCAAATGGACTCTAAAACACTCAAAAACCCATTTTTTTTAAAATTTCACCAAGTACCTCAAATTTTCCAAAATGACAAATCACCAACTTTGATGCTAAAATTTTCCTATCGACAAGCATTTTCATACCAAGATTTCTAGGTTTTTATGTAAAACGGCCCAATGAACAACTTTTATGTTTACTCGAAGGCCGGTTCGGACCAGAAAAGGCCCGAAACACCACTCGAAAAGTGCATCAACAACTAATCATAAAAATAGTGCTGTCATTTTTTTTAAAATGCAGAAGTGAACTTTTGAGCCGAAATCCTATAACATTTAGTAGAAAACATCGTTTCGGACAACTTTCGTGTTTCGGCCGAAGGCCGAAAAGGGTCAGAAGGTGTCCGAAACGACTCATTTCAGTTCTGCCAGAATTTACCCACTTTTAAAAAAATGCATATTTTTATATATGAAATTTCCAAACTTTGGACGGCTCTAAAATCTTCGTTTTTAAGAGTTACAGGTCCAATTTTTTTTTAAAATTGATCGTCTCGACGAATACTAACATATTTTAAAGCCTAAATTTTATAAAAATATTTTCACGACACCCTAACGAGGCGTCAAACTTTCTGCCCGAAATTAACTCCTTCAAAACCAAATAAACTCTATCAAACATCACCAATTCGTCATCAATACTTCACAATATTACACCAAAACCTACTCCCCATCATCTAAATTAGTTTACCAAGATGTTTACTTCCAAAAATTCAACACAACACACATGCATATGGATTCAACATAAAATAAGGTACATCAAGAAATATATAAAAGATGAGCTTACAAGTATGTAGAACATAGAATGACAAGAATAAAAGAGAGGAGACTTGCATCTTGAAAAACTCCAAAATAAATTGAAACCCTAATTCTTTGATTCTTGATTAAACTTGAAATTTGATAAATTGAACATTGGAAACACCTTAAACAACCTTGAAATCAACCCTAGTATGCTTGGATGATGAAGGAATGGAAGAGATGATGATGGTGTTGCATGGCTTATTTGAGCCGTGGTTATGGAGAGGAATGCGGGAAAAAAATTATGTCTGTATTTTTGTGAGAGTACAGACCTTTATGGTCTTTTTTTATTTTCTTTTTTTGTAGTATTTTGTATAATAAAAGGAAAATAAGGAGTGTTTGGTTTCAAGTTTTGTAGGAGTAGTAATAAAAATATAAGGGTGTGTTTGTTTTGCTGTGTTAGGTCGGCAAAAGGGAAGGGAAAGGGTGTTTGGTTCATTTTTTTTAAATTGTAACCTATTATTTAGTGTAATTAACCATTATTTAGGCATTATAAGATGTAAAAATACAAATTTTGACACGTTTTCGGCTAAAACGCGGGAAAAGTCATAAGTACTCAAATAAAATAAATAGGCTCCCGGAGCAAAATATGGAATTTTGAATTTCTTAGATGCTTAAACGGATAAATATCCTGAGAAAGGCTCGTAAATAGCCAAAACAACGATTTTCACTAAATCGGATAACAAGTAAAACACAAAAATATTATTCAAAGCAAAAATAGGAACGGAGTCAATATTTAATATTGATCGTAAAATACGAGATGTTATAGTCTTCCCACCTTAAGGGAGCGTCGTCCTGATGCTCAATTCGCCTTATCTCCATATGGTTTGCGACGGTCGGTACACAATCAAAAAATATCAATATAACATATTACGAGTCGAAAGAAGTTCAAATAGCCATTTATATAGAGTAATGCTGATAGCGATTAGAAGAGTAAAGACAATGAATGATTCTTACTGACGTATTGCTTGTCAAAAGAGACGCACGCCATTCGGATACACATTTGAAAATAATCAAATGAACAAATTACGAACCGAAGGAAGTCTAAAGACTCATTCGTATGAAGATAATAACGATAATGATTAGATGAACAAAGAAAATGAATTATTCGTACAAACGGATTACAAATCGAAAAAAAGTTATTCGTACGAATGCCATGAACTTAAGCCTACTCATTTACAAATCGTTATTTACATCCAAAGGCGTCCCAATCCATGTAAATAAGAATTAGAAATTTATGGTTCAGTGATTTATAATTTCCTTATTCAAATGAAGAGGCGTCCCAATTCATTTCAATAAGATAATTATAAATTAGCCTACTTAAGCATTGTCACAACAAAACACGAGATCAAAACAATGTTACGTTGAGAAAAAAGAGTCTTCTTGGCGGCATAAGTCTTCTTGGCGGCATGACTCTTCAAAATCATAAGAAGTAACGAGAAGAATAATGAGACGTTAGTCAATCGCGTTCCAAAGGTAAGTGCCAAAAGACGGCACGATCTGAGGTGACAAGTTAAAGTCGTATTCCCATCAACTGGAAGACTTCAAAATGATGGAATACGAAGCAACATATGCGATTCAAAAGCATAAGAGGTGTGTTCAACTCGGAGTCCAATGGTATAATAATCAGTATTGGTGTTCGAGGGAGTAAATGAGAAATCAGAAAGTAGGTGATAATCGTAGTGGTCAATATTTATATAACTGACCTATATAAGGTAAATAGTAAGACGTCATAAGATAGATGTAAGAGATTGAAATCATAGCCAAGTGTTAAATACTCATTATCCATGTAATAGCAGTAGAGATGCATTTATTTATGAAAACGCAGCCTTTTCTGGTTCGAACCGGCCTTCGGGTAAAACACAAAAGTTATTCATTGGGACGTTTTACATAAAAACTCAAGAAATCATGGTCTGAAAATGCAATATGATAGTAAATCGATGGGGGCGAAGTTGGTGATTTTTCATTTGGGAAAAGTGCATTTGTTTGCTGAATTTTAGTATAAATTGGGTTTTTAAGCATTTTTTAGTTCGTTTGGGCTCATAAAACTTTAATGAATAGTATTTTATAATTAGTAAGTGTTACGGTGCGTTAGGCGATGTCTAAAAATGGAAAGGTCTTAAATAGGTAACTTTTAAAAAAAACATTTTATAAATAGAAATTTGACAAAAGGGTAAATGGTTCATAAACTTAAAGTAAATTACTTAGAACATTATTATAAGGGTATTAAGGCGTGAGTGTGGATTCTAAAGTACATAATTATGTATATGTAATATATATACACTTTTATATGCAATTATGCATTTCCTTGGTAATATTTATATTCTTCTAATAACGCGCCACAAATATAGGTCGTGGTTGAGACGCCGGTGTCGTCGTTGATTTTGTCGAATCACTTATCTTGTACATTTGCATAAGGTGAGTTCATAGCCCCTTTTTACTACTTAATTATTTTACAACTCTACGGGGTGAGATTACATGCTTGATTTACATATTGGACACAAGTACTTTTGAAACTGCATGTTATTTCCTGACTCTATTATTGCCTAAGTACCTACTTTGCCATATAAGTCCCCTTCATCATGAGCCGTTAATTACTATGGGTAGTAAACGCGAGTGTTGTGGATAGATCTATCGGGACTGACAATCCCGTCTGGGCTGTGGTTTCTAGATAACTGTTGACACATTTAACATTTGAGGTATTTCGTAGGATGTTTGGCAGCATATGTATCTGTTTTGGGGCACAAACCTCGAGTACTGGTTTGATTACATTTCATTACATGTTAAGGTTCGATGTCATAAGCTTAGGGCAATAATGTATATTTCCTTTAGACTTGGTGAATCTGTTTCTCTTATCTACAAGTACTTAAATCTTGTGGTCCATGAAATTATTACTACTAAACCTATGAATTCACTCAACAATTTTGTTGACATTTTTGCATGTTTTAATCTCAGGTGCTAAGGTATAAGGTTGGATGAGAGTCGTGAAGGATATCAACTGAAGGGATTCTGTTTACTTAAGTTCAATGCGAATTTTATCTTTTAAAAACTTATGTATTCTTTTGAAGTTTGTGAAGATATGTTCAATACGAATTTTATCTTTTAAAAACTTATGTATTCTTTTGACACTTTTAAAACTGTGAGACCAAATATGGAAACTCTGATATTTTGCAAGGCATCGAATGAAACTTTTATCTTAAACACACCTTTTGAGGTCATTTCCTATTACTTGTTTGTTGTGCTATGACGTCGCACAACAAACAAGTAATAGGAAACGACCTCAAAAGGTGCGTTTAAAATAAAAGTTTCATTCGATGCCTTGCAAAATATCGAAGTTTCCATATTTGGTCCCATAGTTTTAAAAGTGTCATAAACCTTCAACATACATAAGTTTAAAACATATCTTCACAAACTTCAAAAGAAGACATAAGTTTTTAAAAGATAAAAGTTGCATTGAACTTAAGTAAATAGAATCCCTTCAGTTGATATCCGTCACGGCTCCCATCCAAGCTAGCACCTGAGATTAAAACATGCAAAAACGTCAACAAAATTTTTGTGTAAATTCTTAGGTTTAGTAGTAATAATTTTGTGGACCACAAGATTTAAGTATTTGTAGACAAGAGAAACATATTCACCAAGTCTAAAGGAAATATACAATATTTCCCTAAGCTCATGACACCGAACCTTGACATGTAATGAAATGTAATCAAACCAGTACTCGAGGTTTATGCCATAAAACAGATACAGATGCTGCCAAACATCCTACGAAATACCTCAAATGTTAAATGCGTCAATGGTTATCTAAAAACCACAGCCCAGACGGGGATTGTCAGTCCCGGTAGATCTATCCATAACACTCGCGTTTACTACCCATAGTAATTAACGGCTCATGATGAAAGGGGACTTAAATGGCAAAGTAGGTACTTAGGAAATAATAGAGTCAGGAAATAGCATACAGTTTCAAAAGTACTTGTGTCCAATATGTAAATCAAGCATGTAATCTCACCCCGTAGAGTTGTAAAATAATTAAGTAGTAAAAAGGGGCTATGAACTCACCTTAAGCGATTCGGCAAAATTAATAAGATAGGAGCTGAAGTAATCGGACACCCTAAGTGCAACCTAAAATAAAAGGCGTGACTTAGAAAAATTAACCAACAAATACTCACACGATTAGAAATGAAATAGAAAAGAAAATTGTATAAAACATTTTTATTTGACGAAACAAGTATGGCATAAGTTTTTTGTTTGCGTTTCATGAATACTAAAACATATGCTTAAACAGGCTAAGTCATTACATTAGATGTTTTGGTTTGTATCTACCTGTTACAAAAAGTAGAAACAAACTAAGCCATAACATTAGATGTTTTGATCTACACCTAAATACTAAAACATACCCTCTTAAACAGGTCTTATTGCATTTTCTTGTAGAAAATATGCTAATCTAACTGCATAAAGTAGACTCTAGCTGATGCAAATCTTTTTAACAGGTTGACTTGCATGTAAAGCTGAAACAAAGACTTCTATGTTGCTCTACGACCACTGGTCTACGTGTGTCGCCTTTATGCTGGTTGAAGGGGATGCCTAAATGTTCACTTGTGTCTTCTTCTTCATTTTCAAAACCAAGATCCATGTATAAGTTCCCAAATAACGGCGTTGACTGCCAAAGATATAAGTATGCCCAACCGCCAATTGTGACTCCTCGCCGCCAAAATTCTGAATCGTGTATATCTTGACACCCAACTTATAGAAGCACCTACAGAAATGATATTACGTTAATAGATTGTTGTTAACAAAGCACGTTTATCCATTTGTCGTTGTTTATTACAACTAACTATTTAATTATACGTATTGGATTATCTAGTAGGTACTTTCTAAAAGCCCCTTTACATTATGTAACGGGACATATATTCATGATTCAGTCAGAGGTGGTAAGATTGGTAATGGGTCAGAATAGGTTATGGTTGAAAGGAGCATGTCAAGTAGGTTGTATTGATCTATAAATTATGAATTTGCTTTACATAGTTTACATGTTCAATTTTCTATAACCAAGTGTCTATCCGTGATTTATATAGTCTTACTCAGAGGCAAAACTAAAAATGAATTTGTTAAACCTTGCTATGATTGCTGTTGACATAGTTTACATGTTCAGTTTTTAGGAATAGATGCTCAGAATTGAAACTATAAAAAGTTGGAAAACGTTGGTTATTAAAGGGCGTTTGGGATAGCTATTTTTTTCTACTACATATATGCTTATTTTAAAAAATGGCTTAGAGTGTATTGATCATCCAAATAATTCTCCGCGTCTTTGGGACACAATATAAGCAGCTTTCAATAAGCAGATTGAAAATGAGCTTATGTATAATTAATTTCACAAATTTAAAAGGCCACATAATAAGTACATTGACCTTAAATAAGCTCTCTTTGGGTTCGTTATGTTTCATTGCCAAAATTAGTCGATAGGCCCCAAAACTAAGCTATTCCAAACACCTCTTAACCACCTAATGGCTTTTAGTCTAGTGTTAATGTGCATTCCAGTATTAAAAGCAATAGGACCCAAAGAATCTTGGTTTTAAAAATGCGAATTTGGCCCACTGACCCGTTCACTCATACCAAACACTATCAGCTGTTATAAGACCAATACATTTAAGCAAAACAAATGGCGTATAACTTACTTTAACTGTTGAGACGTTCCTCGCGGCCCAAAAATAGTTTTATCAAATCCCTGCAATTTCCAAACGTACAATATACAACCTTTTGAATGATGTTGCCTGAATTTCCAGATTCCCTGCAGAACAGATATCTAACATTAACATCAATAAATTCATGAATGTATTAGAAAACTTTTAAAAAACATTGCAGGTTTACACAATATTTGTAATCAAAGAGGGTAGTTTTTAAGTTGAAAATATTGTCGCAACGCCGCTTTTAAGAAGCTCCCGCTCTTCACATTGAGATGCCTTATGGCCTTATTATTTCAAACTAAATATATTCAGATTAATCGCAAAGTCTAGTAAGTTGAATTGCAATTCAATTATGGTGTGCGTAGAAACAATATAGTTGGGGTTAAGTTATGTTTTCACCGTGTGAATCACATCATTAGACAGTCACATATACCTTTTCAGAATCAGATCTGCTCGCTTTTTTCTTTGTAGTCTTGTCAGTTTCTCCAAGCCCCAACATTATAGAAGTTTTGGTGATCATTCCCTCCTTGCTATACATTAAGTCTTACAAACCGGTGAAAAAAAATCTTTCTTCACCTTTGGTGTGAACAGAGCTACGTCCAAAATGGGCAATTGGTCTGACCATGTATGCGCACATTTCGGTCCCTACTCTGTGGGACCATTTGTCGTCCTCCTGATAGACTGTCAGCAGCCCTCTGTTTACCTCGCCTAGAGCCAGATCCGGTAGACCTAATTCGTTTCCCCCGCTGAAAGAACAAATAGACATGTTATAAACAATGAAAGACATTTTGCTACCCTGTTAAAAATAGTCGAGGGAAGCCAAAAACTACTCACTTACTATACCTGTACAAAACAAACGTCTTAAACCTCATCGTCTAAAAAAACAAAGGCCACATACTGTAATACGTTCCAATTCAGTACCATGTCTAGAGCAGCCGCAAAACCAATTTATATGTTAAAAGTCAGTCCCGTTCTAACTACACGTACTAACAGGGTGTTATGATCACAATATAAAATGTAAAATATGTAAGGAAGCTAACCCGTTGGCAAGGTAGACTACACTTTTCACATTGCTCGCCTGATCCAGAAATCTTAAGGGCGTGACAGGTTTTAGTGCAAACATGGTTGCCACATGGCATAAGGTTTCCATAATAATTATCATATGAAAACGTTGCTTTATTTGATCAGATGTCTACATAACAACAATAAAATGTTTTAACTTTTTTTCTATAAAACAAACGATGTTAAAAAGCTTCAAAAGAAGTGCGGAAATTAAAATTATTCACCTTACTCTTTATTTTTGCCCATCCCCTTTTCAGGATTCTAGTTTGGAACAGTTATCCCAATAATACCTGAAACCTATAATGATGTCCCCAAATTTTTCCCACCCAGATCAAAAGAAAATACGAATCTAAAACTTTAGAATCATGTACCTTGATAAGTCTTTGCTTGAATCAAGCGATTGACAAAACCGATAGATACGCGGAGAAGCATATCCGTAGAAACGGGAGTTAAAACCTGCCATTGTCACAATGATATTATTAAAACAATCAGTATCAAAAGGCATCAGCAAATCAGGCATCAACAAACGCACGCAAACATCAGTAAACGCACGCAATCATCATCTGCTACATATTAGTACGATTTGTGCATACAACAAACTCAATTGGGTCAATAAAAAAAGAAAAAAACAACATACATCATCAAATACATTTAATAAACCCGCTAAGAAAGAACTACAACTACATTTAGCCTTAAATTCACTTAAACGCCAACACTACACATATAAACGACGTTCATTATTTCTAGATCAGTTCCAGAATATGTTAAGAGGGTGTTTGGGATTGCTTATCAAACATAAAAAGATGAGTATAATTCACTCGTACACTCACTTGTTAAGTTCTATAGCACTATGACAGCTAACTGTATGAAACTACTAATAGAAATGCATCTCTATTGTCCTTTTTAGTAATTTGGCCTAATGAAATACGGTTTTCGCCTTAAAATGCTTCTAACGAAAGCCATACATGATAAATAAACACTTGCTCACTGCGTTTGTTGAAGCTTATATATAAACCTATGAGCTTATTTGACCCGACTTATATTTCGTAAGCCTATTTCTTTTCTAAACTTATACTTCATCAGCTTATACAAAATGAGGCCATAAGCCTAAAGAAAGCTAAAATGGGTGGTTGTTTAAACCTAGTGTTGGGGTCAAAGTCAGTCGTATCTTACTTTGCTTATGCTATTTATCACTAAAAAATATCAACGCACTAATAACTTCTAAACAATAGTTTGTGAAACTACTTATAGCTAATGTAATATGCATAAATTATGCCAAAACCTAATGCTATTATTTTTCCAAGTGAAAGCATCATTAAAAATAAACCTTTTGCCACAAATATCATTAGAAAACTAATCTTTATGTCTCAAACTAAGAAGAAGACTGCCGAATATTTAAAACACATCAAACTTCTTAAAAATAAGAAATCCTAAACATCCTCACAATAAGCAGTTCAAAATAAGCATTAGGGATTCGACTTTAACCTCACAAAGATCTTTAAAAACATATATTGATCATGATTCCCTAAAAAACCACACTAATAACAGAAAAATCAAATTCCACATAAATTAAACCATAAACAACACGAAGCAACAATTCAAACAGAAACCATAACAAAAGTTCAATAAACCTAATTTCTAATAGACATATGTAAAGAAAAAAAATTAAGATCAAACATGTAAAGAGAGAATAAAGAGTACCATCAAAGGCTGTTTTCTTTACCAATTATGGGTTTTGTGTATTTTACATCTTGGAGCGGTGGATGATTTCAGGCGAGAGAGAAGAGATAGATGGGGTATGTGTATGTTCTGTGTGTGTTCTAATGGTTTTGAGAGATGATGATTTTGCGTTTGAATTAGTGTCTTGGAACTGGATTGCCTAAATATGTCATTTTCAGTTAACTTTTGTAAACTCATTTGCGCCTAAGTAATCATAGAATTTGTCAAACGACATACAAAAACAACAACAAATCAAAACATTTTTCTTTTTAAATATTCTTTAAAAAAGTAATTTTATAAATCACAGACTTTAGATGGTCAGAGATATACGAGTAAGAGATAACACCCTAAAGAGCTCTATGATATGTCGATATTTTGCGTGGAAAAGACATCATCGTAATCAAAACCTCGGTAAACATAGCTGTGGTCACAGCTGCAACATAATGAATCCCACTGAAAAAAACCTTACCTTATCTAACTAATTTTGAGGAAAACACAGATATTAAACGCTTTGAAATCGTCTATGGGTTCATCAGAATCAAAGAGCGAAAACCCAACATCACCTTTTTGCGTGGTGTTAACCTTACCATATTGTCACCCCCACATCACATTGCTAACTACCATTCCTGCGAACTTTTTGGGGCCGTCGCTGGTACGAACAATGATTGTAGACCATTGAAGCCATACTGAAGGAAACCCGAACCATGTTTAGTCAATAAAAGCTGCTTTTGTTAAATCTATAATTCAAATTTACTTATGCCTGAACCGTATAGTTTAATCATATGTATGAGGGTACTATACGTTAAATCATATTTCCTTATGCCTGCATGTATCTGTGTGTGTATAAATGTATGGTCATACACGTGTGCGAATGTGAAACTGTGTGTATAATGTCATATGTTTAAGAATTTTTCTGCAGCAAGGTTAATATACGTAGTACATAAACTAACCGCATTAATTTTTCCTTTTCATGTGTACCAGGATGCGCGTTAGAGGCATACATAAAAATCACTATATTGATTCGCGATGTGGCACATCAAGTAACATTTTTTCATTTTACATGCACTGTATACAGTCAATGACTATCACCGTTCAACTTTGGCCCTTTTTGTTTATGAGGTGATAGGAAGAACTCCTGAGAATTATGCGGGTAGTTTGAATATAAAGTTACGTTGGATAAGAATTATTAATGCAACAGGACAAAGGCTACGAGAATCGAACAAGACATGTCAGACATTTTCGGATGTTAGGACTTAATATTGTAATACTGTATGGATTAGCTCTATTTCTTTACAATTGCTCTTTATAATTGCTCTTCAATATATTTTAAAGGTTGTTTTATTTAGACTTACTTCAGCCCGTTTTTTCGGACTGTATCATTTAGTCTGCGTGGCCTTTTTCAAAGGGAAGGTATGTTTATCTAAATCACAGGTATGATTTTCCGTGCATTGGGATGGTAAACCGTTGGGTTTGCAACCATGCCGAACGTATTGCACAAGCATATCCTTTGACTTTATTCTCATTGCACTTATTTCATGTTGTGACAAATTTGAAGCACAAATGGCTATTATGGGTAAGTAACTTACTGCACATACGCCTTTCTCATGTTTGAATCGATGTGGCTATATGCTAATTTACTGTCTTTATTTGCTGCAGGCGCTGATGATATTTCAACAGTCATCACTTTCTGATTGATGGGGACGTGTCAAGTCAGCATCCGTCTTAGCAAGGCAACACCACGACAGAAACCGGATTCTGAAAATGTATTGATGGTACCAAATGTATCAGGTAAGATCAAGTGACTCGAGTTGCTAATCGTGCTGATGTTGTTTGTCGTTTTCGTTATTCTTGCTCTATAACTGATGTTTCGAGATTATTTTTTTTTGTTTTTGAATTGTAGGGCAGGGTTGAAAAAATGAAGGAAAAACACTCGACGTAGAAAAGATGTAGAAACCTGCCAAAATTCAGCAAGTATATTATCATGGTTCGAGTCATTATTCGTTATTTGTAATTGTGGTTTATGTGATGTTTTGAGGTTATGATATGGTTACTTAAGGAAATGTTGTTGGTGAAAACCGTGAAATCTATGTGTTGAAATTGTGATTATAGGTTTTGGTGGTAAACAAGAAGGGAAGATCACTCAGCGTAGAGAATAGACCACAAAATTGGACATTAAGAAGACATAACAATACAAATTCTAACTCCTCTAGCACATGAGGGACTCAACAACAACAACAGAAACTAACAAAGGTTGGTCAAAAGGATTAACATTGCACGATTTGAACTCTCATCTGATGACATGATATCTAAAACGAGCTTGAAACAAAAGACAAAAGGTGAGAGTTTGTGTAAACAAAGAGATTAAATTTTTAATCAACTGTTATTTTAACTTTTGAGTCGTTTGATATATATTATTTTCTGTTTTACTTTTCTATAATTCACCTTCTGATGTTAGCTAAATAGATACTTAATTTGATTAAAATAACCAAATAAAGTTAGGAGTATTGATATGGATTGAATAAGCAACAAAGATATTGTGACAAGTCTCTTTCTAGATATACTAAGCATCAATGTGTTTCTTCACGAATTTGACAATATTTTCCCACATTTAAACGTTCGAGTGGCTATTAGAACATAGGACCCTACATATTCGCGTTGACCCATATACAAGCAAGCTACCGACAAAGTGTCACATTGTGGTGTTCTTGAGTTCGTTGTTGAAGAAGGCATGATATGCATGCCTTATTAGGTATACTTTCTCAAATTTATTCAATTTGCGCTTTTTTATTGGTTCGGCTATTCTATTTAGCATTTACTTTTATAGACCCTATAAGATGTGCTCATTTGCACATACTGTTTATCTTTATCCAGATGATGAAAAATCTTCTTTTAGAAAAAGGAGACCTTTTGCAAGTCAAGAATGGGACCCTGCCAAAGGGTACACATGTCAAGTTACAAATATACACATCGAACTTTTTGAATATATCGAACCCAAAAGCAATGTAATTCAATAAGCTTGGTCCATATGGGTCTGGCTACGGTTTATCTTTAGCATGGGTTAGTATGGAAAAGGGTTGGGTTTACCGACAAACACTATTGTCCATCTTTATAAATGATTAATTAACTAATAATGGATTCGGAAACATTGTTATTTCTATAATAATGTAACTTTTTAAATAAGACCAGTATAGGAGGTTGTATGCATTTAAAAGTATACTATTCGCTAATTTTAACCCATTTGAGTTGTTTACCTTTGTGACCCTTTTGAGATATACACGATCTGGATCGACTAATTCATATGTATATGGGTCTAAGTAAATGTGTCAAAATTCCCACTATATGCTACATATTGCATAGTATTAATTATTTACAAATTATTATGTCTTTGTTTGTGTTTTGCAGCTTAGAGACAACACTGAGGAACTTTTCATGCTTAACAACTGGAGATAACATTATGGTGGCATATAACAACAAACAATACTACATTGATATCATTGAATGAAAGCCTAAAAATGTGATTACAACCATTGACACTGACTGTGAGGTAGACTTTGCTCTGCCCTTTGATTACAAAGAAGGGGCCAATTTCAGCAAGTTACTAAATGCCAAACACACCTCTATTCGTTGTGTATTTAAATGCCATATTTTGATACTCAAAATTATTAGTTTTAGGTTTCAACATTGATGTGAAAACTAAACAGAGTAGTATCCTTGGGTGGGTATGTTCACCTGTTTTGGTTTTTTTGTTGAGAGTTGTTTCTTTGTTGACGTTCGTCGTCCTTTCTTATGTATGTTAATATCCTAATTTTTCGTTGGCTTTAAAAATTTGTTACAGTATACTCTCGATGCTGTTAAAAACATACTCACTAATCAGTGGGTTTAGGGACGTTCGATGTCTTTGATATGATTACAAAAACCAAGGTTTATGAATAAAAAAGCAATTTATCAGGTTTTATTGAGTTGTTGTATATGTTACTTAACTAAATGCTGACATAACATCTATCTACACCTAAATGCATTTCATTGAAGCCGATAGAAGCCACTTCATTTTGTCTACTATATATGTTTAGTTACATTATGCATCTAACACTGTATTTTACAGGCAAATGGGAAGAGCTAGCAGCTCAAGCATGGCATCCAAAGAAACTAGAACGTAGTCGGAGTAGGTGCTCTTAGTCTCCCTTATGCGATGTCCGAACATGGTTGGAGAGAGTGAAGGGTGAAACAACCAATCCATTTCATTCTTAAAGGTAACTATCGACCTAAATTTTTTTTATCTATTTACAAAATTCAAAATTCATTTCATAGATAAATTCTAAAGAAAGCCCTCCCATTAATTTGCTTTTGTTCCAGAATTGTATATCTGTGCGAATTAATCATAATAATAGTTGATCAAAATGCTTAAGATGGAGCAAATTTTATTACATGCTTTACACAAAAAGGTGTTTCAGGTCAACTCCAGCTGACCTTAGTTTGACCCATCCCAAAATTATCCATTTTGACTAGACTATCGAGTTATCAATAACTAACATAAAGAGCACAATTTGCTTAGTTTTTAGGTGGCCGAATGACTGGCTTCCATTTTACCATGTATCATGGTGAAAAATATGGTTGCTTTCATATCTATTACATGCACCTTTTTTGATTTTGTCACCATCTGAACTACAATTAGGTTGTTACTGATATAGGAATCGTTTGAATCTTGCAGGTGACACCGAACCTATATGGCAACCTAATTTCAAACACTGTTGCTGGTAGCCCAGGTGTAATGCCAGGGGGTATGTACTTAACCAGCTGCTTTGCATATCATGCTAAATCCTGTTGCAACTGATATTAAAATGACTATGCAAAACTGAATATTTAAGCACTATGAGTAGATTAAGTAAATAATGAAGGATTTTTACAGGAAATGTTGGGACAAAGCATGCTATATTTGAGCAAGGTGCATCAGAATGTCGGGAAACCAAAAATGGTTGAGAAGAAGATAGCAAACCCTATGGCTTCGCTTCTTTCATCATCAATGATGGTTAGATACCTTCAGCTTCTTGATTATGCAGATCGCTTAGAAACTGTTGTGAAACGTGTTATCTATGAGTTAGCACGTTTTTTTAAAATATGAATGAAAGTTCCCTGTTGTTTATTTAACTCAAAAAATTGACCAGATTGTTGGCTAAGTGCTTCAAACGTATGTATATTTCTTTTAATTATTTATACGGATCTTCATTCGCATCTTCCATAACTAACAAATTGTAGAGCTTTACATAATTTTAGAACTAAATTTATATTTTGAAACAAAGTATGCAAAGATAAAAAAATAAATGGACTCCATGTTTCAAACATCCTTTACCAATATACTGTATACATCTGCTACAATGGACACATCACCGAAAATGAATAACCTCGCGCTCAGCAGCGGAGAGTAGGTTGAAAACCTTGTTTCATTAAAGAGCAGCACTACGGGTAAAAACATTTAATGCAAAACCCAGGTCAACCCGCCATAACCCGCGGCGCGCTGGGTCAATCTGCAGGCCGGAACCAGGCCTAACGTTTTTTTTTCTCCGACCCGGTTATTAAAAGGCATGGTATTAAGACACCACGTACAATCGTACATGTCCCTCTCCTCCACTTTGTTCTTTTTAGTTTTGGTTAACAACTGGATTCACACAAACCTCCCACCGCCTCATACATCTCAGATCTATCTCTCTCTAAAACACACATTGAGATCTATTTCTTCAGACATAAATTACACACGAACGTTTTGTCATGGGAGTGTGACGATGGTGAGGGATTTAACCACATAGAAGGTACTTTTACCTTTTACATGTTGTTTCATTTAATTTTTCGAGGTCTAATTATTTTAATTAGGGTTTTGGGTTTCCTGCTAATTAGGTTAATTGGTAAGTTAAAGTTTGTGCTTTTGGTTTGCCTTTCATGGTTTATGGTTTAGTTGATCTGCTTTTTGATTTATGTGGCTCCTATATGTGATGATGATGATAATGATGAAGCTTTTTGTTTAGGGTTTGAATGAAATACAAAAAACTCTATCAAAGTGTTTTACTACTGTTCATTTGGGTAGTTTGAGGATAACTATGGCCGTGGGAGATTTGTGTAAGTCCATTTGTTAACCAAGGCTTTTTAACATGTTGTAAAAAATAAACAATCGAGATTATCCGCATCTTGGCGGGGTAAATTATTAGATTTGCAGCCATGGCGGGTTCATCCTTCTCTTGACTGTGGAGTGGTGCCATCTGTCATCACGACCGCTCGATGCCATCGATCTCTTCATTGCCATCAGCATCTCCTTCGTTGCCACCGTTCAGAACTTCACAAAATATGTATATAAAATATATTATACATATGTACACACAAGCACATAGTTCCTAAATGCATCTATATGAAGGTTCCTAGTTATAGTCTAGGTCAATCCACCTAGTTCTCTATAACCTTGGCTCTGAATACCAATCTGTCACACCCCGCCAAGGCGGAATCGCAAGGCATGATCATTAGGCATCATCACAACACAAGGCGTCAAAATAGAGAAAACTAAAAATGACATTCAATAAACTTCAAGATTCGAAGCGTGTTATGACAACGCCCAAAACAAAAATCCAACATATAATGCATGAAGAACAAAACATAACAAGTTCAATTGAAAACTAAAACAGATAAGTCATAGACTCCGCATGCAAGCCTATGGTCCAGCTAACTCTTCTTCCTAACTCTTCACACGTTTTGCTCACCTGAAAATGATGCTTAAAACGTCAACATAATTGTTGGTGAGAGTTACAGGTTTAAGACTCATATATGACACCGCGATAAACAAAAACAACATTTACGAACATATATGCATGGCTATTCTATCACAAAAATCAATTCACAAATAACTGGGGTGGATCGTACCCCGCCGTCCCAATAATCCCTCTCTTCTGTCTCTGCGCAAGACTAACCCACTTGACTAGCTAAGTCTACTCGGGTTACACACTAGGTCATGTCATCCTCACATACACATACCCTTCCACAATTCATAACTAGGTCAATGCCATCTTCACATACGCATGCCTTACCACAATTCATATCACATAGCAATCATATAGTTCGACACTTAAAAACACATACCACGGTTCATAATTCAAAAACAGTTTTGCATCATTTCCATCCCAAAATATAAGTAAAAAGTGGGACTGTAAAACTCACCTTGATGCAAGCAATCCAAACTCTTCAATTAATCTTGTAAAGAATCTAAACAAACAATACACACATATGTTACCATCGATTAGGTCACACACCCAAGTCGATGTAACAATCACAACGATGGATACTCTATATCCTATCTTAATTAACTCTTCTATATACCCCTCAAGTTTCCTTACAATCTTTACTTCTCAACTTTCTGCTTTTTACTCAGTTTTTTATAGTCTCAAGGTGACTCTAAATAAAATACTTAGACACCTAATTGGTTCTTATCCTTACATTCCATGGCTCCCTAATGAGTTGTGAGCTTATAAGATTTTTGGATAAAAATAATAGTGAGTTTAACCATTTTATAAAAATTCAACATCACAAACTGTCCAGAACATGATCTGATTTGATCTTTAAAAAGTTTAGCTTGAGCAGACCCATTTAAACACTTAGGAAAATTCTACAAAAATTCCAAAAAATCACATACATCATGAAAATCCTACAGTAGCAAGCCTGTCAATTAAAAAGATGTTTTGATATTGTTTTTGACTTCATAAACACAACTCATAATCTGTCCCTCAAACTCAGTTTTGACAACGAATCTTGTTTACTTTATTTAACTAACTTCCACTCACTTTTAATTCATGAAACCTATGGGGTTGCAAATTAGACTCTCTATAGTTAATTTTAGGCTCAAGAAAATCTATAAAAGCTATTCGTATAACCGAGTTATGACTCTCGAAAGATGACCCTTCAAAACTGTCAGCTTTCAAACTCCGAATTTACAAACCCTAAAACCCTAATTACGCATGTTTAACACCACTAATCATACAAAAATGATTTTTAAAGATCAAAACCCTAATTTTACAGATCCTATATAAACCCTAATCTATCCTTAATGATTGTTACGCAATTAAAACTTAATTGAATTGAAAAAGGTTTAAGAAATCGATACCTTAAAGCTTAGAAATCAAAACCTTAAAATTTTTGGGGTTTCCCCTTTTCTTCTGTGTTGATCGTCGGCCAAGGGAAAGGGAGAGACAAAAAGAATGATTTTTGTTTAGGTTATGATTTGTATTTATAGTGTTAAAGGATAATTACCAAATTAAAATCATAGTTTGACTAAAACTTGTTTTTCCCTCCTCTTCTTTTCCCTATATCCGGCCGAACAAACACCCCCATATATTTTTATATTTTTTTTTAATTTAATTTTTATTTACACAAAACCTTTTAATTTAGCAATTTTTATAAAAGCCTTTACTTGTTTTACTAAACCTTAAACTTTTTAACTAGTTTTCAAACTAAATTTCATTTCTAACTATTTCTAAAAATAGAAAGTACTCTAAAACCAATAAAATACTAAACTAATATATATAATATGAATTACATATACATAGTACGTACACAGAAAATTACACACACACGACATTCAAAACTACACAAAGCTTTCTAATGATCTCATTTCCACTAGTACCATGATTCATCACTCATGTACTTCCATCTCACACATAATAAACACATAATGACACACATAAACTGAATTATACAGGCTTTAACTAACCTGCTAAAATCTCAGTTGTCACAGTATCCCCCTCTTTAGGAAATCTTGTCTCGAGATTTAACCATTAGACTCAACATTAGCATTCTCAAACAACTGGGGATACTTAGCCTTCATATGATCCTCATATTCCCAGGTAAACCCTGGTCCACGCTTGGAATTCCATCGCACTTTCACAATAGGTATTTTACTACGCTTAAGAGTTTTAACCTCCCGGTCCATAATCTCTAAAGGCTCTTCTACAAAACGTAAGGTCTTATCTACCTTAATCTCATCCAACGGCACATGCAGATTTGCATCAGCTAAACACTTCTTTAGATTTGACACATGAAACGTGTCATGCACACTACTCAATTCCTCAGGTAATCTCAACCTATATGCCACAGAACCAATCCTCTCGAGGATTTCGAAAGGTCCTACAAATCTTGGGGCTAACTTTCCTTTCTTTCCAAACCGCACTACACCTTTCCAAGGTGAGACTTTCAACATTACATGATCACCAACTTGAAACTCTATAGGTTTCCTTCTATTATCTGCGTAGCTCTTCTGACGATCTCTAGCAGCTTTAAGCCTATCTCTAATCACAACCACTTTATCAGTTGTTTCTTGCACCAACTCCGGTCCAATTAATCTGCTATCTCCTATCTCAGCCCACAATACAGGCGACCTACACTTCCTTCCATACAACGCCTCAAAAGGAGCACAACGAATGCTCGAATGATAGCTATTGTTATAGGAAAATTCAGCCAACGGCAAATGAATATTCCAACTTCCACCAAAATCAATCACACACGCTCTCAGCATATCCTCTAATGTTTGTATTGTACGCTCGCTTTGTCCATCCGTCTGAGGATGATAAGCCGTACTCATATCTAAACGCGTTCCCAAAGCTTTTTGCATCGTTTGCCAAAACCTTGACGTAAAACGTCCATCTCTATCAGAAATAATCGATGTTGGTACACCATGTCGTGCAACAATCTCATCGATGTACAACCTTGCTAACTTTTCCATACTATAATCCTCTCGTATTGCCAAGAAATGCGCCGATTTGGTCAACCTATCAACTATGACCCAAATCGCATCATGACCACTACTTGACCTTGGCAACTTTGTTATAAAGTCCATAGCTATTTTCTCCCATTTCCACTCAGGTATCTCAGGTTGTTGCAATAAACCTGACGGTCTTTGATGCTCAGCCTTCACCTTTGCGCATGTCAAACACTTGCTAACATAAATAGCAATCTCCTTCTTCATACCTGGCCACCAATACATGTCTCGAAGATCATAGTACATCTTGTCTGCTCCGGGATGCACAGAGTACCTCATCTTATGAGCTTCGTCCATGATCTTGGTTCTTACACCACCCACTAATGGAACCCATATACGATCCAAATAGTATAGGCTTCCATCCTCTCTCTTTTCCATTTGTTGGTCCGTACCATTCAATCCTTCAGCTATCACATTTTCATCCTTAAACGCTTCAACTTGAGCTGCCAATATCAGTCCTTTAACTCCGGACTGAATTGTCACAGCCATCGCTCGCACTCGTCGAGGCTTCACTCTCTCCTTTCTACTTAAAGCATCAGCTACTACATTTGCTTTACCAGGATGGTACTTAATCTCACATTCATAATCACTAAACAGCTCTAACCATCTCCTTTGACGCATATTCAACTCCTTCTGATCGAATATGTGTTGAAGGCTCTTATGATCTGTATAGATAACACTCTTTGTTCCATACAAATAATGCCTCTAAATTTTTAGCGCAAACACCACCGCGCCTAACTCTAACTCGTGAGTCGTGTAGTTCTTCTCGTGGATCTTCAATTGCCTTGATGTATAGGCGATTACCTTATCCCTTTGCATAAGAACACATCCTAATCCTTGGTTTGACACATCACAATAAACCACAAAATCTTCTACTTCATCCGGTAACGACAATATTGGTGAATTACACAAATTGTCCTTCAACGTTCGAAAAGCTTCCTCCTGCTTCTCACCCCACTCATACTTCTGATTCTTCTGAGTCAACGAAGTAAGGGGTTTAGCAATCTTGGAGAAATTCTCAATGAAACGTCTATAATATCCAGCCAATCCCAGAAATGATCTTACTTCAGATGGTGTCGTAGGGGCTTTCCAACTTTTCACCGCCTTAATCTTACTCGGGTCCACGTGAATACCGTTTTGATTTACCCGTGTCAGAAAAATGTACCTCTTGCAACCAGAACTCGCACTTGGAGAACTTCGCATACAACTTCTCCTTTCTTAGCAAATCCAACATCAATCTCAAATGATTTTCATGATCCTCCTTCGTCTTTGAGTATATCAAGATATCATCAATAAACACTATGACGAACTTATCTAGGTACGATTTGCACACTCGGTTCATTAAGTCCATGAAAATTGCGGGTGCATTTGTTAATCCAAATGGCATAACCGTAAACTCAAAATGCCCATATCATGTTCTAAACATGGTCTTCGAGATATCATCATCCTGCACTCTCAGCTAATGATAACCAGATCGAAGGTCTATCTTAGAGAAGTAGCACGCTCCTTGAAGTTAGTCAAACAAATCGTCAATCCTAGGGAGTGGATAACGATTCTTGATGGTCAATTTGTTTAGTTTACGATAGTCTATGCACATGCAAAACGATCCATCCTTCTTCTTGACAAACAAAATTGGCGCTCCCCATGGTGAGTGACTTGGCCGAATAAATCCCTTGTCTTGCAACTCTTGAAGTTGCTCCGACAGTTCTTACATCTCCGAAGGCGATAGTCGATATGGCGACTTTCCTACGGGCGTCGCTCTAGGAATCAAATCTATATGAAACTCTACTTGTCGTTGTGGCGGTAATCCCGACAGGTCATCCGGAAATACGTCCTCGAAATCACATACGATAGGAATATCGCTTAACGTCGGTTCATTCACCTTTGTGCTCATTAACGTCTTTGTCTTCTCGACATTATGTTCTCCTTGAACATAGAGTACCTTACCTTCTTCTACAGGTATCCTAACTATCTTCTCGTGACACACGATCACAACCTTTTTGTTTGACAACCAATCCATTCCTACTATCACATCAAAACTTCCTTGTCCTAATGGTATCAAGTCTATAGGGATTAGAAATCTCCTAGCTCTAGTTCTACAGCCATGAAAATTCTATAATTCTTCCTTCTTACAATTAGTACCTTCTATCACATACCCTGGGTATGTAATATTAGTTCTCATATTAATTGGGCGCATTTTAGTGGATTTAAAATAAAACTTCTGCAAAGAATCAAAAAGTACAGTAGCAATAGAGATTATTTAAGGTAATACGTACCCGTGTCACTATCCATTAGGATCCTGAAGAGCTATCAACTACATTCACATTGAAAGGCCTTACCTTCAGAGGAGATGGCAGTTCCAAGAACTACAAGGTTTTAAGTGAGATGCTTGAAGACTTTGATAGACAAGATGTAGAGGAGTTGTACAGATTAGTCAAAGAAAGGTATAGTGCTTCAAGACCTGAAGGATATGATTTGATGCTTTGGGGAGATCTGCACACTTTATTTGAGCCTGATGAAGATGATGAAATATGGAAGAATCAGCATGAATACAATGTGATAAGCTGGAGTTTATATGATTTTTGTGGTATTCACATTTTACTGATGCAGAATGGTATAGCCATACATATGCTGACAGAGAAGAAATATCCTCTAAGTCAAGAGATGATTTCCAAGATGTTGAAAAAGAAATTGGAGGTTGATCATGAGAGTTCACAGGCTTTTGAACTTCTAAGGTTTATAAGATCTCAAGTGCAGAAGTAGAAGGATGTTTGAAAGAATCATCAGCAAAGGAAGAAGACTAAGAAGATTTAATCCAGAAGAAACTTGGGAGTTGAAGATCAATCACAAGTTTAGGGGAGGATTGTTGGGAATAAATCTTCACAAGAGTTAATACTGCCAAGGTATAACTAACAGTACTAATGGGTTAGTACTGCCAGTACAAACTTAGTACTGCCAGAGTTAGTTAATACTGCTAGAAGAAAGATTAATACTGCTGATGGGCGAAGCTGCTGACTTGGAGATAAGGATGCAAAGAGAAAAGTAAGGAATGTATATCTGTTATATTTGTATTTGAATTGTAACAACTTCCAAATAGTTCGGAATTTATCTTGTAAAGGACTCCTTGTTTGTATAAAAGGAGATCCTGGTTTAAGGTTTACAAGTAGCTTTTGCTTAAGAGATTTAGATATATTTTAGAGAAAGAATAGCTTCAAGGTTTGTAACCCTAGTACTACAAGAGTACTCGTATTATTCTAATAATATTGAAGCAGTTTGTGTTTTATTCATTGTTCTTTGGTTGTTACTGTTTCATTGATAAATACCTCTAGAGTATCAAAGTGTAGATTCCGCATACACTTTGATATACAAACAAAGTCTCAACCATTGTTATTTTGGATTCATCCAAGGTAATAAACACTTTACAAGGTAAAGAATATATCAAGGCGTGGGATCAACACCTACTGGCAAGATACGTGTATATACTAGGTTCTTAGAGTATGCCAACTTCCTATTACCTCTCTCCACTTTCCTTGTTGACGTGCTTAAACACTATCGCATCCATATATCCTAATTATCCATTATTGCGGAAGCCAAAGTGTCTCATTTTGAGGTCATGTGCCATGTACATGGCTTTGAGCCCACGGTTGGGTTGTTTCGCTGCTTTTATGTAAACTCTAAAAATAAAGGTTGGATGTCATTTAAACGTCAGGGTAATGACGCCGTTTGTTATACCAAACCCCTAGATTCATTAAAAGGTTGGAATGACCATTTCTTTTGGGTCGATGCATTTTCTTGTCCTGCCTTATTTCCGTGGCACACTAGTAAAAGTGTGTCAAATAATCCTTTCCCAAAGTCTTCTGAATTTAACGTAGAACATTATGCTACCCTTGTTGCGTACCCGGCTCTGTTTCATAAGTATCCGGAACCATTCCTTTGTTTAGTTGGAATAAGTCACCATTATACCTTGGATAAGAATACTTATCCCAAGTTTTTGCATGATAATGACGAGGGTGGGTGTTTATTATTATTCCTTATTTATGTTATTGCCTTTTGATCATGTTTTCTGATCGTTTATTCTTTTGTGCAGAAATGGATTTGCTCACCTTTATTCGGACTGCCGATCCTACAAAGGTGAGGGTTGGTGAGCAAAAATATGTTAAGGGTGAGCCTAGACTTTTGGATACCATTGTAGGGCGTGTTGTTCCGCTCCTACCGGTTGCTCCTGCTCGTGACTCAAGCGAGCTAGAGGCAAGTGTGGATAAGCTTTTTGATGAGGGAGGTAGTGGTGACCAAGCGGAGCAGGGTGAATCCATAAATGGTGGGCAGGGTGTTGGTATCCAGTTTGTTAGTGAGGCTGTGGAGACTGTTGTCGAGGATGTGGCTCCTTTGTAACCAAGGCGCCAAAAGAAATGAAAGACCGTGGTTGTTGATGCTGGTGAGCCTTCACATCTTGCTAAAAAATTAAGGGGGGATCATGGCACTCCGGGTGGGACTTCTGTGGCTGGTAAGTTTAGGTCCGTGGTCCAGAGGTTACTTGCTGGAGTCGTGTTGAATCCGGAAGTTGAGGTTGCGACCTTACCTACCTTGCCCTTTGTTACTTCTTTTGTGTCTGCTACACCAGAGCATGAGGGTGGAGATCAGACTGGCTCCGTGGCCAGAGCTAGTCTCTGAACTATCAATGCTCTTCAAAGGTTTGTTATCTCTTCAGACTCTTCTCACCATTCAAGTGCTAATGTTGCGGAGGCTAAAGTTGATTATGTTGTTAGGTCTTTTGTTCTGATAATGACAGTGGCTACTACTGTTACCTCTACAGTTGATCCTGCTACAATTGTTAAAGAAAAATTTATGAATCCTCTCTTTTTGGTGGAGGTTCCTCTTCCGATGGTAGAGCTGATCACATCATAGGTGGCTTTTCTGACCTTACTAGTAATGACTTTATTGTTAGTGGCATCTGTACTGTTATCAGCCCTGATACGGATCTTCAGAAGGTGTACGTGCCCTAATGGGGCGTAACCAATGGGTCTCGCCTAGATGACGGTCATATTTTTAGCGAAATAGTGGACGAATTTGCCCCTCCTAAGTTTTTTGCGTTAATTCGTGGAATGAAACACGACCAACTTTTCATTGAGTTCAATGTAAGGGCTGCTTGGCAGATGTCCTTAGGTGCTGAAGTGAGGATGCGTGTTAAGTATAACATTAAAGAGAAGAGGAGGTTGAAGTCTATTGTTGATGAGCAAGCGGAGCTGCTAAAGGTCAGGGAAGTGGAGATTGAAAATCTCAAGGCACAGTTGTTATTGAAAGATGTGGAAGCCACGGAAGCCATTCGACTTCGTGTCGAAGCCTCTAAGTTTGAAGCTATTGAGAAACCCCTGCAGGATGAAGTGGAAACTTTGAAGGATCATAATGCCACCCTAGAAAAAGAGAAGAATGATCTGGGTGTAAAGGTGGCCGATCTTGCAGCTTCAGTTAAGGTTAGGGAGCAGGAAGTTGCTGATTTGGATACTTTGGTTACTTCCGTTAAGTTTTAGAAGGATAATCTTGTGGATCAGGTGCGCGCTGGTATGTGTTTAATTACACACACCTTTTACCTTTAAAAACAAGTTAAAATAACCAAAAACGGACTTAAAATGCCAAATATATGCTTGTTTTGCTAATAGTATTGTGCTGGAACGGATATCTAAGAAAAGGACGAAAAACGAAGCCAAAATGACAAAACCAGACAGTTAGGTATGCAGAGATGTATAGGTCACAAGATCCTAGAGGAAACCAAAGGAATTGGAATGGTCAAAAATCCAATCAATTAGGATGTGACTTTGTTTTTAATAACAAGGCATGTTTTATCTGTGGAAGCTTTGATCACATTCAATACAGTTGTCCTAATGTTCACAAACATATGGTTCCAAGAGCAGTCTTACATGAGGGACTTATCCTAAAACTATTAATAATGCAAAGTTATTAATTCTCTTAGTCTGTTAAAACATGGCAGGACCTTTAGTACATGCTAGGTCTTTTAATTACTATTAGGCATTCTTATACTGCTCACTCAAAATCAAAGTTCATTGTGCTAAAACAAGGACATATTTTCAAAATCAAAGCACAATCACCGTTCAAAGCCCTTACAAAGAGAACAGCATTACAAAAGGTTCCTTATATCAAAAATGTTAATAACTAGTGACAAAATATTAATACTGGTACTAGTGGCTTCATCCCTTTGATAAAATGTTAATACTGTCAGGGCAAGGGGATTTAATGATGTTAAGCCCTCAGCATGTTAGGTTTGGAAACCAATCAAACCCAATGGTGCATCACTTGTTTTTCATCAAATATATATTACATTGATGCACGAGGCAGATCCAAGTCTGTAATGGCTTGCGCTCCCTAAAGATAACTAACTTCATTTGTGCTTCTTTATCAAAGGTTTTAGTGCAAATTTCTCTTCCCTTGTGTGTTTGCTTGCATCCACGTGTCATTCCTTTCGGTGTCTTAGCCAAAGGGAGGCTTTGGTGACGTCTTCTTTTGCCAACTTATAACTTGGTACTCGAATCTTAGAGCCATGCTGTCAATTGGGATTTACCCTTTGATTTTACACAAGGTGAAATCGGTGAAGATGATGAACAGTAAGAAACAGGAATTCCCGCCTTTTTCTTTTCTTTTTATATCTTTGTTTGACCTGGGGTGTGAGGATTTGACTTGGGCTTTTATAAAAAGAAATGGGCCGGGTTAAAAGGGTTGGTCCGGGAGAGGGTTTAAAGGTAAATGGATTTATAGTAAAGTAAATAACGACCGTTAGTCTCTTAATAAAAGAGGGCTAACGGTGTTAGTGATTTAGGGTTTTTAGTGAAATTTGATTTAACATTAAGGGTATTTTGGGTATTTTGAAGGTTTTTGTCTTTTGTGGGTTGACCAATGGTTGACCAAGGTTGACTTTGTTGACCTTTGCTAGAAACTTCCGGCTCTTGTGCACTCTATCCGTTCCCGTGTCCGTGTTTGTCCGGTTTTGACCATTTTCTTGTGATTTTTGCATTATCCGTACCTACACATACACAAACAACAAAATACACAAATACAAGCATATTATTGGACATTTTGATCATTTAAGGGTCATTTTTGATATAAAACGGATATGTGATTTCTCACATATCAAAATTCCCCAAACTAAGTGATTGCCGTGTCCTCACGCAATATTATATGCCCTAAAACCAAATACCTCAAAACCTCCCTAAACAAATCCTTTGAAAAGTAGCAAAGACTTTCGTGGAGAGAGTTAAGAAATCACATGCTTTAAAACACCATATTTTCCCATTTTTCAAAACTTTTTCCATTTTTTTATAATTAATTACCTAGAATATTTCGACTTTTGTTATTTCCATAACTGTTAGGGATCATAGAACAAGATGCATTTTGATCCGAGAATGCCTCAAAAAGGATAAATTCATCGTCCCCGGTTTTTCACTTGCTCCAAACCAAGCTTAAAAATAAAATCACCGCTAAATATCAGTTAAGATGCTAACACTACTCATATTTGCAACTTGTGAACTTTTTACTCCCGACAATTATTATATCTTAGGTGAATGTGCTATTTTGAATTTCAACCGTGGATCAACGTTTTGCAAAATACTATGCTTCATGTTCCACCCGAGAATAATGAGGGAAATAAGGCGAGATCATCCCATGTAGCGACTTTCGTCTCGGCACATCCCAACCTTGCGGCTAAGTGACCAGGCTTTTGACACCCCCAAGACTATACGGGACTTACGGACCTTCAGTTTCAAAATTCTCCAGTTTCAGTATATACATAGCTTTAAAATAGAATAGTCAACCAGTTCAAAAGCATATTTGAATTTAACCAAAAAGCAATATATTTATTAAGTTCAAACATAATATTAAACATTATGCCATTGTAACCCTCGACCTTTTAGAAGGCTGCAACATCGGTTGTGAGCCGGCAAGATGCAGCAAACTTTTATCAGTCTCGGATTTTATTCTTACTATGGGCTTTCTTTAGAAGACTACCACATCGGTTGTGAGCTGGCAAGAGGTAGTAAACTTTTATCAGCCCACAGCTTTTATTATTATATTTTGATTTTTTTTACTTTATAGAGAAAACTTCTTTTTGAAAAATTCAAGTATAAGTTTGAACTAAGACTAATATTTTTGTTGTACATAAAAATTGTTGATTTAAGTTTAATCTCCAAAAACAGCACGTATTATTAATCCTGTTAAGAGCTTATGGGAGAAAAAGCCATAAATTACATACAAGAACTCTTAAGATTTCCAAATAATCCTTATTTAGCATCCAACTCATACTTAACTCTATCATTTTTCGTTCTTCGCGAAAATCCGCGAACGCTTAGCCTAAAAGTTAAGGAACAAGCTAGAGCTCAACACGCTCGATCGAGTCAAAATTTATTCTTATTCTACCCAGTAGGAAAGTCAAAATTGTGACAAAACACTTATTTTATTTTTGAAATTTTTTAAAATTTTCATTTTTTGGTAGGAAAACGGGGTACGTGAGAACAATAGACAAAGGTAGGTAAGATCATATCGAAGATATACTACCACATACTAAAATTAAACATTGTCCTCAATGTTTCCTAGTCTAAGACTTATAACCCCAACTAGAACTCAAAAAGTCGAATGCATAATCCAAGCATGAAGAAAGTATTAAAGAAGAATCTTAAGCCGTTTATTAAGTGTGCTAAAAGATAAATGTTAGTCGATAATAATCTTTAGGATATCGGATTTTCCCAAACTAATGGCAAGAAAAGGCTAGGAAGCTCGAGTGGACCGGGAAAAAAACACCGAACACGAGAGTCTTCAGAAAATTTTGGGTGAATCCTGCAAACAATCACAAGCACAAACAACAAGAATCGGAAGAGTACAAGCCTCCTCACATCACAATAGAAAATAGAAAGAAAATAAAAGGATAAGCATGGGGTGCCTCCCACGAAGCGCTTTGTTTTTGGTAACCGAGTCACATAGCTTGACTCGGTCCCCGAATTCATTCGTCCTTGAAGAAAGTGTGGAGATCCTGGACTACCTTGGGTGGTAAATCCCCTCCGAAGTAATGCTTCACACGATGACCATTCACCTTAAAGTTTGGACCATCGGGTTGAGATAACTCAATGGTTCCTGACCAGCGAGTTTTAAGCTTTCCTGAGAATATCTTTAGACGAGAGTTGAAAAGTAAAACTCGATCACCAACATTGAAAATGCAGTTTTTAATCTTT